>JAUBNQ010000006.1:5585291-5596078 GCA_032353495.1 Ctenopoma kingsleyae
TGACTTTCTTCACTAATCAGCCACATTTACCCACAACATACAGAAATGCACAAAAAGTGGCAGTTAATGGGTTTATCTTTGACCAAAAATATGTGTGTAACTCCAAATCAGCAACAGTGTACTATAATTTAAAGAATCCATACCTTTAAATGATGTAAATCAAACTTTATTTTTAAGTGTTTCCTTGCTTTTTTATGCTTTGGAACTGTTTTTATTATGGTGCACTACTGTACTTCTACCAATGATAGACTGTAAAATCACAGTGAGAAGCAACAGAAAAAAACCCTGTAATTTTCAATGGAAACATCGTAAAATAACGTTTGGTATTATACTGTAATTTAACAGCAACTGTTTGGCTGCCAGACTTTTTACCGTTTTTTTTTTTGTTTACTTTTGTTCTCAAAAATAGTTATTTGAAGATTGCACAGCTGTTGATCTGTTTGTTTCTCAAAAGACTACTCTTCTCATATCTCATATCTTTATTACTGTACAGTAACTTTTTCTTGAAATACTGTATGTTCTTTGAAGTCAAATTCTTTGAAAGATTTTTTTTTTTTTAATTTCACTAACAATATTTTAGAAACCTGTGTCATAATATCCCAGGGGTGAGACTGCATAGTACTGTGGTTTCAATCTCAGCTGCTAGCTCTCAGCTGCTACTGCCAGTTATAGAGACACAATAAATAATGTATATTTAATGTTAATATTAAAGGTAGGACATTCAGCAAAAGCTTTGTTCTGTAAGAATGCTATGGTAACAGTAATACAATGATAAATACTATTGACAGCACTCATACAATTGTAATGATGTTGGTAGAAGAACTAAATTATAAATGCCTTTTCAGTAAGAGAGAATAATGAGACATACTCATTGATGATGTGAATTTAGATTAGATGTAAAAATATAATTATATTCATGTGTATTGTTTATTCATGTTTATTATTGATTTTTTTTTTTTTCTTGGATGAAAGCAGGCAGGATGACAGGATGACATTCAGCAAAGGTCCTTAGAGAAAAATCAGAATGTCATGTTTGGACGGTAAAAACATTAGACCATAGAGCTGCCTGCATGTTTAAGCTGTTGACTGATTACCATCTAGCAAACATGCTGTAGGTCTATGCTATGTCAATATGCATGTTATATTTCAATTTGCCATATATTAAAGTGTTGCCGTCTTCTTTCCCAATTACAACAGGCTGCATAAAGGTTTTCATGTAGGAAAACTGTGATTCTGAGCATGTTTTAATTTGTATCTTTCTTTAACATAAGCTATGAGCTTCCGTAGCGTTGTTAGAGATCGACTTCTTAGATGTAGATGTTCAGACAGGCCCGGGTGCTTTGAGCTACATGTAGAATCACTGAAAAAGAAACTGCCTGCCATCCAGCTATAGGTTTCAAAGAGTTTCCTGTTGTGATGTGCACTTTATGAAGTGGAAACTATGGGACGGAGAATAACTCCAAACTTCTGAGGACATTTCCTGCAGCAGACATTCAAACATTTTCGATGTTTGAATTAAGCTGTGAGTTGAATTCAACCTTCATTTTGTAAGAAAAGATACAGTTCTAATGTTTGTTCAAGATTTCTTCCTTTGAGTCAAATATTCAGTTGAAACTAGGCTTTTAAGGTAATGTAAGGTAACACTTTTTTGATCTTCCAGCTATGCTACAGCAGCATAAACAATTATAATAAATGTAAAATAATATGTATACTATACTATATTATACAGTAAGCAACATACACTACACAGTACAATACTACTACTACTGCTAATAACAATAATGAATATGTACAAGGTTGCTAGATGGGTGAATCAGCCTACAGTTATCTGTGTAATGTGACAGTGTAGAGTCTGATGGCAGCAAGGACAGAGGACCTGCGGTAACTATCCTTTAAATACCGTGGATGGAGGAGCCTGTCACTGAAGGTGCTGCTCAGAGCACTTAGGATGTCCTGTAGGTGGTGACAGGTGTTGTCCATAATGGCCAGCAGTTTGGCCATCATTCTCCTTTCTCCCACCACGGTGTCCAGAAAACACCACAGGACAGAGTCGGAGGAGTGTCCTGCTCAGTCTGAAGTACAGTTGACTGTACTTTTCTGTACAGGGCAGTGGTGCTGTCTGTCCAGTCCAACTTGCTGTTGAGGTAAACACATAGGTATTTGTATGTTTGAGCAGTTTCTATGTCCACTTCTTGGATGTTTACTGGTTCAGTTCTGTTTTTTTCCTGATGAAGTCTGCCACCAGTTCCCTAGTAGGCATATTGAGATAGAGGTCGTTCCTTTGACACCAGTGAACAAAGTCTTGTATAACATTCCTGTTTTCATCATCTTCTCCATCATTGATGCACCCTACAACAGCTGAGTTGTCAGAAAACGTCTGATGGGTAAGGACAAGCTTCTCCTGAGTCTTCATCAAATGGGATATTAGGACCACCACTCTGTAGTCATTAGGTTCTATGAGATGTGCAGTCTCTGAAACTGGCACAATACAGGATGTCTTCTATAGAACTGGTACTTCCTTCCAGCCTCAGGCTCAGGTTGAAAATGTGCTGGACACAGCTGGTCTGCACAGGCCTTGAGGACTCTGGAGCTGATGCCATCTGAACCATCTGATTTCCCTGCCTTGATTCTCTGCAGCTCTCTTCTCACCTGGAATGTTGCGATAGACAGGTGGGCGTGATTGAGCTGAGAGAGAATATGGGAAAAGGTCATATCTGTTAAAAAAATGTTCAAGTCATTGGGCCATTAAATGCCATCTTCAGCCTGCTTTGTACTGGATGGTTCATATCCAGAAATATTTTTTCTATCTCCAGGCCTATTCCTCTGCAGTCTTTCCTCCATCTTTCTCTGGTAATGGCCCTAACCCTTTGTTACCTTAATCTCTAGCTCCCTCTGGACCCTCCTCAGCTCCTCTTTGTCCCCTGACCTTAAAGCTGTCTTTTTCTTGCTAAGTAGGACTTTGGTTTCACGTGGGATCCAGGGTTTGTTATTTGAGAAACACTGTACTCTCCTGGTGGTAGTCTGTAATACTGGAGGTGTGGCAGTCACTATCCTCTACATGTGGCTCACAGAGCACCTCCCAGTCTGTTGTCTGGAAGCAGTCTTTCAGGGGCCTTTAGAGACTCTTCAGACCATCTCTGTTCATGTGGCCACTGTTTTTTTTATGTACTACAGGCTTGTAGACATGCAAGAAATGCACTACATTGTGATCTGGTTTTCCAAGGGAAGGGAGTGGCGAGGAGCTTTATGCATTATTTACCTTTAGATAACACAGATCCAGGATATTACTGTCTCTGGTGTTACATTTGAGGCACTGACTGAAGGTTGGCAGAGTGGAATTCAGTGATATGAGGTTGATGTCTTCAGAGCTGAGGGGTAGAGCCTGGGAGTGCTGTGTTTGCAGCTTGGCTGTGACAGTATGGATGACATCAGAGGCGGAGCATGCACAGTTATCACAATAACACTGGAGAACTCTCTGGACAGGTAGTATGATCACATGTTAACGGCCAAGAGTTCACTGTCGTCTGCTCGAAACTGTTCTTTGAGAGTGATGTGCTCAGTGTTACACCATTCACACATAAATCCTTTCTTCTTACCCCACTTGTCTGTCTGGCTTCACCAGCTGGAAGCCATCCAGAGTTACAGGTGAGTTGTGAATGAGTTCATTCAGCCATGTTTCCATAAAGCATTACAGCCTGCATTCTCTGTACACTGTCTGGACTTTTATTAGAACTGATAGCTCATCGATTTTATTGGTGAGAGATCTTACATTCCCCATAATAACTAAAGGTAGGCAAGGTTTGTAACGCCTTCCTTTCTCTCGATGCTTCACTAATGCTCTGCACCCTCTTCTCCTCCTCCCCAGGTCCTGTGGGATTTCAGGTTTCTTGTCTGAGTACATGCTTGTTCAGTTGTTCCCTTATGCAAACAATGGTTAAATCATGGTAACACATTTCTTCTGATTGAGTCTTCACACAGGGGTAAGAATTAGTAGATCCCAATATCTCAGTGTTCGTCCACCCTCTCACAACTTGAATTGACAGATCATAACTTGACACAAAAAATAGACAGGAGCTGCTGTAACTGACTGCCTCTCTAGTATTTATATATACAAACATATTATATATAGCCATATACTATATATGACTTAAAATATATAAGAGTTGGTCTTTCTGTAGTTGGCACTGGCAGCATATACATTAGCTGCTGTGCATGAAAGTACTAAATCAAAGAAAACAGCAACAAAAATGAATTTTTGATGTGTTATGAGAGACAACCATGTATCATTATGGTATTTTAGGTGAAAAGAAAATAAGAAAGAATTACTGAGTGGTTAGGTCAGAGTGTAGGAAAGTAGAGAAGGGCAAATGCAAGCATACAAAAATTGTACGACATATAACTTGCTGTTGTACAAAACCAAACAAAACAAAAACACCAACCTATAAGACCCAGGCTTTTGCAGAGGTCCATCATTTAGCTCTTTGTTTTCTTTGGAGAGCTCACTGTGCCATAGGAAGTTGCAAAAAATGCTTCAGATCAGGCATATGGAAGTACAGCGGAAACATTCTGAGCCTGCAGCCAAGAGCTGAACAGAGAACAGTTTACAGCTTGAAAAAATGTGGCCAAGGCTTTCATCAACAGCCAAAGGCATCTTCAGAGGCAGATAAAAAAGAGCAGCGAGTGTCTGTGGTGGAAGAGAAACAACTTTATTGTATCTTGGACCCAGATTCATCTCAAGGGACTGGTAGCTTAAGTAATTTATGATCTGCAGTAGCAGGTTGTGGTTAATAAAATGCACTCGCAGAATGGGTAATCCAGCCATTTTAATCTGATCCACGACGGGGTGGGGGTGGGGTGGAGTGTGGGGGTTATGGAAGCTGAATCTGGTTTTAAGTCACCATGAGTTCAACATCACCACAGGAACTTTGTTTTCTCTGATTTTTTTTTTTATTATTGTCTCCAATTTCCTGACAATCAAGACTGTCTGAAGACTGGAATTGATCAACAGTGTGTGTAATGTAATGTGTAACAACAAGGGTCGTGACCTTTGTGATCACTGGCAGAGCTATAGTAATGAAAAGCTTTGAAGCAATTATCTTGTCCACTCCTGGTTTCTCTGTTTGATCAATGGATCAATATGGCCTCGTGTATACAATCACCTTATGTCACGAGTAGACTCCTGAATGTTTTGGGCCTATCAAAGAAAACAGTGCAATAATCTACATCGAGGTGTTTGTGTGACCTTAAACACAAATGCCACAGCTCAAAGCACATCAACACAGCCCCAGCACATCCTAAAGGACACAGTCAGGATAGCACAGGCCACGATCCCCAGCGTCTTTTTTCAGCACACACAAGAGCACAAGTGCTGGTTTGAACAATGTATGTATGTGTCACAGAGTTATGCGTAGGTTTGACTGTAGCTAGTGTGACGATGTGCAGCCAAGACAGCAGCACGGCCTCCACTCAAGCATATAATATCAACAAAAGCACCTCCATGTTAGGTCTTAGTCACTCGGTGGGGTGGGGCGGCAAAGCTACACCACACTTGTTTTTTTTAAATATTTTTTACTCTTTATATTTTGTTTTATTGAAGTGATTTTCTCTCACATATAAGCAGTTAATGAGGGAAGAAAATTAAACACTATTTAGCCCATTTCTAAACTCTAAAACAGGTCTAGTCACAAAGCATGGATTTAATGCAGGATTGTGCGTGTGCATCAACATTTTCCCCAAAAATAGTTCAATATGTTCTTAAAATTTCTTGCTGTAAAACATTAGATTTTTATATTATATTTGGTTTTAATATTAATTTAACAGATCCTAATACACTGTACAAAGCTAGGATGTATTGTATCATCGTAACAAACAGGGTTTTACATATTGTAGTCTGATCTGAGCACAACGTTTAATCTTTCTGATTACAATACTTCACAGCATGGGGATATTTTGTTTACTGAGTAAAGAGCTTGTAGCTAATAACACTGTTTGGGTCCAACTAAACACATTGGAGCTGTTATTTGTCTTTATATGCTCCCACAAGGGACAATTATCAGCAAACAGTGTCAGGTTTTCACAGTTGAGCTGCTGATACCGTACACATGGCCCAACATTTAAGGACTCTCTGTCCTCTGAATTTGATAAATGAATATATTCATAATGAGGTTCCTGTGCTATCACACTGCAGGACACTATTTTGAATAACACGTTGCAGATTGAACAATATAACCCCCTGTTTGCTCTTGGCACAGAGTAGGAGAATAACACTGTAGCAAGCTAGTTTGCCATCAATTTAATCCCCTACTACTGGGACCGTAGGGCTGTAACGTCAAGGTGAGAAATGCAGACTTGAACCTCGAAGACATCTACTACTAATGATCAGATATTCTGGGAAAATATGTGTGGAGGCAGGGATGAGTAACACTACCCTAGAGGTATCACAGTGGGGAATTTTCACAGTGACATGAACTCATGTAGTGAAAGAACGGCAGACTCGTACCAATAATGTTTTCTATGTGCTCATTTTCTCTGCCTGTGGTACTGTCATGGTGAAAGTTTTTCTGTCTCCTGTATAGAATTTCCACCCAGTTTGTTGCTGACACCTCTAACAATCAGCCTTTTTTTGGCCTGCATCTTAACTGCACTATTCATTTAAATGCAGTTTACTGTCTGTTTCTGTTGTTGTTGTTTGGTTTCATTTAAAAAAAAAAAAGTGATTTCCAAATAACAGTTTACAATTGACAGGCTGCAATTACTGAAATTAAAATGAGGTACCATGCTATTACAGTTTTTACTCTTACTAATGTTCCATTCCACACATTGCCAGGCCACACATTGGTCGTCCCACTCTGCTGCTTGCATATTTGTATTCTGTATTCTTGACTGTGTAGTTACACAAGTGTGGATACGAAGCCTTACTTCCTAAATAAAATGCTGACTCTAGTGTGATCATAAGTGTGCCCTAGGGGAGCATTTCACCAGCTGCAGCACTATTCCACATGGGCTGCTTAAGGGACATAAGTAAAACACAGAAGATATGACACAAATATCTTTCCTGCCATCAACAGTATAAAATATGTCAAGTAAAACAGTGCTTGTGGATGCATGAAATGATTCATGCACACGTAACTTAAAATTGATGAATGATGTATGAATAGATATGTGTATGGTTACGTGTAATAGAATCACTGTCCCACTAATATCCATCCATTATCTTAACAGCTTGTCCTCGTAAGGGTCACAAGAGTGCCGGAGCTTATCCTAGCTGTCACTGAGAGGTGGGGTACACACTGGACGGGTTGCCACTCTATCACAGGGCTGAATTATAGAGACAAACAAACATTCACACCTACAGACAATTTAGAGTCACCAATTAACCTAACATCCATGTCTTTGGATGGTGGGAGGAAGGCGGAATACCCGCAGAAAACCATCCATAAAGCATGAGAACATGCAAACACCACACAGAGAGGCACCTGGCCGACTTTGGGACTCAAACCCGCATCCTTTTTTTCACTGTGCATGTGGTTTCAACTGCTTATTCTTATTGGCTGATGGTGTTCACACCTATACAGGGTGGATATCTGTAATTTTTAACCAAAGTAGTTTAAATAATATCTACTGCACCTAAAGGTGTGCTAAAACATTGTTGACATTCTTAAACTTTATTTTTTTTAGCTTAGATGGAGCACAGAAGGGATAGAGAGAAAAAGGAGGCTGGCATACAACAGTAGATGAACTTGACCTGCTGCTTTCATTGTCCACACTTTAGTGGGCTAAGCCACCAGGACACCAATTCCAATCTCTCTTTTGATGATCAAGTGAAGAGGGGGCTTTATTATCCCTCACTGACCCTAAGAAAGCTATCTTTGCTTTCATCTCCCTTTTGTCTAGATTACTTGAACTCCCTGCGCTCAGCCAGAATTCACTCTGCCTTATGCAATTAGCACAACAGACAGCTACTGTACTTCTGACTAACCATGAGAGTCAAGCTTGTATCATACCCATGTATGTCTCACTACACTAGTTTCCAGCTTGTTTCAATCCTTTTAGTTCCTTATGAGCCAGTGTGCAGTTTCTGCAGGGTGCTCCATAGCCAAGTGTAAAGTTTCACTTCTTCTAGAGTTCTTCTCATGAAACTGACTTTTAAAAAATATTTATTGTTTTAACTTGTGTCAACTTTGTTTGTCTGCCCAGACGAACGTATTCAGATAACCAACACATTATAAGTGATAATGACCAGTAGATGGTTTAACGGTCAGTAACTGCAACTGGATGTCAAATGAATCACATTCAAGCAACTAATTTCTTTTCCTGGTTTGCAGATTTCTGTACGTTGTGAGCTATAATCAAAAGCGTTACCTATTCCGTAACACTTTAGATTACAGCCTGCAATTTACCATGTAATTAAACCAAATTTATAGGGTAAAGGGTAATAATAATGTAACTGTACATAAAACTCAAAATAAGGGGCTAACAAGCTGGGAACTAAAAGAAAATTATAAAATACAGTCCATCTCTCTATTAAAAGCAATGCATGTTCTTACCTACCTAGCTGAAGAACCAATTGTGGAAATGATCACATTTCCCATTTATTGTCAAAATGTCTGCTTAAAGGGACTCAGCAGAGACAAAAAATAATAACAATAAAAAGTAAAGTGGCCAGAAAGTGGTGTGTCTTTATAGCTACAGTTAAAATGCAGCATGTATATGTGGATTTCCAGTAACCAGGTTTCTTCAGTGCATGAAAACTTGTTCCCCGATTACCTGAGAAACCTGGTTTCTCTGAGTAACCTGGTTTCTCTGAGTAACCTGGTTACTTGAATGCATGTAAATTCAGCTAATGTGAAGTTTATATTGTTGCTGTGGCTCAGTACCATGGACAGCGCTCCTCCAACCTGCACCCCAGGGTTTGAGGATTTCCTGTGACTATGTTGGTAAGTAGTCTATATGGCAATAATAAAATCATCACAGAAATTCATTAAGTGATTATTCACAGATTTCCAGATCTTCTTAATAGAAGAGGCACCCTATAGTTAAAAGTACTTACAGTGTAAGTTGTGCTAATTGCCTTCCAAATGCTACTGGTGTTTAGCACATATCGTATATGTGGCACGTTATATTACAACACATACCCCTTAGTTAAAATATACCTACACTGTGGAGCTGCCTGGTAGCTGAATAGTTTTAGTGCATGCATTCCCCCCTCTCTTGTCCAGTTCAGAGGTGTATAAAGTACACAAACTCAATATTCAAGTAAAAGTACTTTTCTACTCAAGTAACAGTACTGAAGTACATAGTAAGTGCAAAAGTACTCCACTAAAAAAACAGTATTTCAAACAATGTTGAATTTCTTTTTGTAACATAAATAAGTCTAGTCCAGGTTTGTGTGATGATTTCTCAAAGTAAAAAAAAAATTACAGATTATATGTGTTGTTACCTACAGACTGTAGAACAAAAAGCTGTTGGTAAAGGTGGAGCTGACTTTAAAATTTATAACCATTTTATGTAGTGACGGGGGTTAATCCATAAATGATACATGACACAGGAGTTTAATAATTTAAAAAATGTTTTATAAGAATGTGAACCTGAAAAATGTAACTGGTAACTAATGCTATAAAAATAAAAATGTTGTGGAGTAAAAGTAAAATGAAATGGAAATACTCAACAATATAATGCAGTATAGTACAAGTACCCCAAAACTGTACTTAAGTTTAGTACTTGAGTAAATGTACTTAGTAACTGATCCCCTCTGGTCTCGTGTTTCGTGTCTGCCTCACTACTACTACAATATATGAAAAATATGAAATACTGTATATACCTTAACTCTAGCTCTATACACATGTACTATTAGAATAGATATCCGTAGCCAATTTAGCTCCTAGCTTGTTGTGTTATGTACTTATTATTTTTCAACAGTTCATTCATATAGTACAGTATAGTTCATGGTAACTAAAAAATGGCATGGGTGTCTGTGATTGGTGAAATAGAACTACATGAAGATGAGGGAACAACTGCCCTGATAGAATACATTACTGCTAAATATAATTTATTAGATTTGGTTGATAACTGAGAGAATAAACTCTATACTATAATTTTCACTTCTTGGCTTCCACTTTTCCAGTAAGCGCTGAGGAACTGTAGAGCATTGATTTGCTTATCTGGAGTCCAACCACGGTCTGGTATTTTCCCAGGAAACAGAGAGCAGAGCTTGATAATGAAGGAAGATTCAAAGTCTACACTTTGTGTCTGCAACATGATCGCCTGTTTAAAAAAAAAAAAAGTAGACCTCCCATAGTGTCCATCACAAGACTGGATTATTTCTAGCTGAGCATGAATGACAGTGCCAGCAACATTACTGAAGCACCTGACAAATGTTTTATCACAGGTGATTGTAGGAGTACACTTTAAGCATTTCTTTTGATATAAACTGAAACAGCCTCTCTGCTTGCCAACAGCTGAACTCAGTAGAGAGGCTTGTTTTTGAGGAAAATAAACAGAAATGCTGTGAGGAATTTCCATCAAGGACATTAATACTAAAAACATGGCAACAGTATTATTAGAGTTTTCTTTCTGATGACAAAAATGTGGGATAGTGCTGCAGAACAAAAATACATTTGAATATATAATAAGGTGAAACTGACAAATATATATATTGATTAGTTTCCCAGTTAATTTCTTCATTAATGATTTGGTCTATATAAAATGTCAGAAATAGCTTGAGCTCCAGTAATGAGACGCAGCTCTGTGAGGTTATACCTACTGTACGTACCTCATCAGAACCTATG
>JAUBNQ010000006.1:5598687-5656560 GCA_032353495.1 Ctenopoma kingsleyae
ATACATGAAGAGAGGTGTGTCCACTGATCTCAACCTTTCCCAAAAGAAGTCATACGTTTGAGGATGAACAAGTAAGTGGGCAATTATAAGCCTTAAATAAGCATTCATAACACACTCTTACGTTAACAAAATCATTTATTAATTGGCATGTAAGCCCTAAATAAATTTCAACAAGAGACATTTGTGAACTGATATTTAATGTTATTTAGTGTATTGCTCAACTGTTAGTTAATAAGTATTACCACATTATATAAGGCTAATAGGGGTTGTTATAAATATCATATAAATTAATACCTTAGGTAACATAAATACCATTAAGAAATGAATAGTAGATGCATTAGTTAACCTTACTGTTAGTTAATGCTTATTAATTATTAAGTAATGTTAATTAATGTACCCTTATTGTAACGTGTTATCCTTGACTTGTCAGTCAGGCTTAGAATAGTTTCTCTGGACAGATGAAAATATCTTGACTGTTTATTTCCAACAGGTCATTGCAGCCATGATAACCCATTCCCTTCTCATTACTCGCTTCACAACATTATTAGCAAAAAACTCTTTATGGGCCATATTTTCCTTTTTTTTTGTTGGTGCCAGTGTTACCATGGGAACATAGAGCCTACTTTAGAATTAGCCTGAGGATAGGGAGGCTAATTTCTTAGGCTTTCTTTATCTTTGTGAAACTGACTAACTTGCATTGCACTAATCCAAAAGCATAATCAAGACTGGACTTAAAACTACAGACCATATTTGTGAAACTGTCCCTGGTTCAAGCTCAGACAGTCTTTGGTTAAGCAGGAATAACATCTGGTAATTATTGTATGATGTAGAAAAATACCTGGCTGCATATGCAAACAGACTCTCTGTGTGACATGTATATAGATGACATGGGGCCTCTCTTCCTCTTTAGAGACAAAGTGAAACCACAAGTGACCTTGTTGTTAACAATCAGTGCCTCATAAGAAAGACTGGACAGACTATCTGTTGGAGTCAGGTGCAAAGTGACCTTGGCCATGTCTGGAGTGGTGATATAGGAGGGGAAAAGTGACAGTGAATGTAAATCACACACCCCTTTAGCTGATTAGAGTGCCATATGCAGTCTAAGAGGACAAAATATGGAGGGCCCCCCCCACTCCAGGGTGCAAAAAGTGCCACAAATAATGCATCTGTCTACCAGGAACAGGTCTCAAGAGAATGACAGGTTTATGCACTTATTTTAAATGGTGTGTGTCCTTCGTAAAGAGAGCAAGCACAGAGTGCACTCTGAGTGACTTGCCATCATAACCAATATGACAAACTGAGGTTGCAGCTGGGAATACCAAATGGTAGTAAAGGACACACTTGTATCACAGACATACTCCAGGAATGTGAAGAAGTAAATGATGACGGTAGAAGTGTTTGGACGGGTGTATCTTGTTCTCATGTCTAAAAATGTCCTCATGCATAAAGGCCCTGGGGAAATTAGAATGATGAGAGAAGCTATGAGGTGACTTTTTGCAGTGTAAGCTGCAGGAGATGTGTGAATAGTTGCATTGTCTGAGATGAGGGGGCTCTCATTGAGTTATTTAGTCTAGCTCTTCACCGTGAAATGTAATTCTGTAAGTGGTAATGAGGCAGTTTTTTTTGCTGCCTCAGTATCAGATCATGCTGGTACTGAGGCACATGATCAATTTTAGCCACTATCCTAGAGGGTAGAACCAGTAGGTGTAATACTGCTGCAGCCCCAGTTTAAGTGGGAAATCGTCCTAAAATGCAGCACATCTGCAAGGCTCCTTACCATAACCTAGGAGGTCACTGCAAAATGAACAGTTATCTCATGTTTATTTCCCCTGAAGCCAACTCAGTGAATCCATGAATCATAATCACTAGTCAGAGGTCTCCACTGTTAAGCCTGCAGCCAAATAAATTTTAGAAGTAAATTGCATGTTACACAAAGGATATACTTGGATTCATGATAAAATTCCCTAACAGCTCAGTATAGGTTTATTTGTTTTTGCATTGTTTCTTTACAGCTCCATCTTCAACACCCAGTCATTGTTGCATATGATTCATCTGAATTCAAAGTGCAGGTATTTACATACTGATACTTATATAATGAGATATTCTTTTAATGACATGCCATTGATTTAGTTTTCAGGATTCATAGAGCAAAACCTTGACATTCAGAGGGTCAGAATGTGCATGTTGTGTGTTATTAGATTGCCAGATCTGCACATCTAACTCTGTGTAATCTAGTAATAACCGAGTTCTGTTCTATAATTAAAAGGCTCTATTAAAAAGATTACCACTCTTTATTAACCTCTAAACAGTTGCATGTTTTTAATGGTTGCCTTTAGCACTTACTCTTGTCAAAATTGAAATTTTTGAAATTTTTCTTTTTCTTTTTGCATGAGAATTAATACAGTTATATTCTAAATACAGTTAATATGTAAATTGAGTCTTTCTTTAAGAAAGAAGTTCAGTTGCCATGACTCAACCTCCAGACAACTTCACCTGGATGACTGAGACAGACTTAATATGTAAATACAACCAATGCTGCTGAAAATGAGACGTACCTTATTTATTATTTATTTCACATGCAGATTTGTGTCTTTATCAGGAAGAACTATGTAAAGAAAACAATAAATCTTAATGCTAATGTTTATTTCTTCGGGCTTAATAGAATATTTTTGATGTAATTGCAAGTTGTTATTTTAAACGGTGGACTGTAGTATAATATGCAACACCCATGTCGAGTATCTGTTTATTAATATCTTACTGTGTCAGTCATCATAGAAATAAAGCCTCTTCTACCCTGTCCCACTGAGGGAGAGTTGGAGGTCAGGGTCATATACAATCATATTGGGAAGGGAAACAGTGAACATTCTCATAAATAAAGCACTGTGTTTTTTTTACCATTTAATATTAATTTCATACACAAAATTATGACCATTTTAAATGATAGATGGGTCATTGTTAAAATCCTTACTATTTAAATAAAAAATTTAAATAGTAATAATAGTAATAAAATTTGTTTTTCAATATATAAACTCTTTTTCTTTTTGTACCACATATTAAAAGAAAAGAAAAGAAAAGTAGTCTGTACTCTTTTCTTTACATGTGGTTTCTAATGAGTCTCTTATTGTGGAAGGCTGACCCTGCTCAGCAGCATTAATCAGAGCTGAGCTGGTGGGTGGTGGTGAAATAGCAACAGGGTCCATGTGAGGTCCAACACAAATCCTTCAGTAAGGAAATCATCTATGTGGCAAAGAGTCATGATTTTAAAAGGACCTGTGCCAAGCATGTAGCAGAGATGTTTAAGAATTCTCATGTTGGTTGTTTGTGTGCCGGTAATGAAATCCCCCAGACCTTTACTGAGGACGAAGGACACAGGATTGAGACACCATCCAGAGGATCACAGTGGTATTACAAGAAGAGAGCGAAAACATGAGTAGGAGTTGGATTTCTTTTCCCCTCATTCATCTGTAAGAAAGAATCCTGAATCACAGCAGTGGTCACCAGATGGTGCTGCAAAGGCAGATTTGATCCATGTGTTCCTCGCTCAGGCAGCAGGATGAAGGAATGAGGAAGTGGAAGGTCGCTTGCATCAAGATTATCATCATAATTCTGGCGTCGGGCATGCAGAGAAGTGACTGATGGTGACTATAAATCCAGCACAAGAGAAAAGAGGTTATTATAAATACTGTGGAGGAGAATGATGGTTTGCACTTTGGAAATTAAAGAGGTCCTGGGGGGCAATGCTTCCTACATTTTAATGGAAAAGCCATATCATGCATACAGTTCCCACTATACTCTTTAGTGTGAGCACAAAATGAATTGTTATTGTTGTGTGGCAGCGGATGGGTGGTCTGATCACATCAGAAATGAAAAATATTTTATTCAAATATCATGAATGTCCTAGTATTTCTTTTGAGGCTTTTAAAGAAGTTTAGGACATCAACAACACTGCAAAATGAAAAAAAGAAAATCATTAGAATTAGGAGTCCTACAATTAGAAATGCACAATTTACTTAGGGATCAAAAGTAAATGTACTATTTACTTTTTGTTGTGAAATTATGGACCTGGTAACATCAAAGCAGCACATTCGTGTTAAAAGGTTTAACTTTAAACTATTTACTCTATTACTGTATTTTCTTATACAATCTAGTAGACTAAATTCAATTGTTAGGTATAAAAATAATGTGAAGTATAAAATCTCTGCAGTCAAGCATGTTATTCTGTATATTAGACATTAAGATATAATATTTTACAAAACGCACTCTGTCACTGTCTACTGCTGGTTTCCCTAAATCAGATCATTTGCCATTTGATTTCATGCACCAGAAGTTGCAGAGTCAAATGTTCAGGGGATTGTGGATGTTGGTGTAAATAACGTTATGATACGATGAGATGCAAAACAGCAGAGGAGCTCAGGACACTTTCCAGAAGCCCAGAGGTTGGCACCAGGATGGGCGGTGGGCAGGAAAAAAAGGAGCAGCAGATGGGGTGTCCTATTAGCAGTTGTCCTGTTAGCCAGGGCCAGCTGCTACTCTCTGGGTCTCTCTCTGGGCCCGCCTTCTCCCCTGAGTCGACTGAATAAATCTATTTTCAGTTTAAATTTGTTGTTTGGAAGGGCTAATAGTGAGCATGAAACTTGTACATGTGGAGCAGATGGGGGGGGTACATGCTGTCCAGAGTATTATTGCAGCCATCTTTGCAACCAAAGATGTATTTCTTTCTTTACAGTATGTACTCATCAGCCAAACTAAAGTAGAATAGTGATACTGCTGACAGCATGGCAACGACTCCACTGTGGGTGTTATATGTATAGAGGTCATAGATTTTGACATCACAGGTGATGATGGAGTCAAACACTTAATGAATATGTACTGGATTTACAGCCTCAAAACCACAAGTTATCAGGCCTAAATGAAAAACTTGACCTCTCCCCTTTCCTCTAGCAGATACAATATTAGGTGGAAGGTGTGATTTATTAATTTGTTAGAATGCTCCATAATGTATTAGACTTAGGTACTTTTGAGATACTGTTCTTTTTCTAGTGTCTTTTCATGTTGTTACATTATGCTGTCCCATACTGGTCTTAGAGGTGTTTCCAGAAATTCACAGGTTTTTATACCTCTGTGTGTCAAGTCACTCAGAAAGTGTGGTGATAGAACTTTTATTATTAGCCCATTTTTTATTAAAGGATTAGATCTTTTTTTTGCCACACCCATAAATGGGTACATTTTTTGAAATAGTGAAATGCTTGGGAAAAGAGTGCTCAAATATGCTCTGATTTCTTAAATGTATTATAAACAGTGCATTACTGAAAAACTTAATAACCACTACAGATGCATGTGTTCACTTGCTGTGCAGGCGTGACACTGATTATACTTAAAAATAGCTGTTTTCACCACCGCCCACAATTTATTTTTATTCTTTCCAGCTGCTAGCATCTTCTCAATTCTCTTTGTGCACTGCATTGTGGGAGAAGAATATGCATCAACAGCACCTAGGACAGCAACCATATTTAGTACGGATACTGTCTGCTTTGATACTTTATTTTGTCATTTTTGTCTTGTGAACACACTGCATACTCAAATCCTGCTCAGAATTTGTATGTAGTATGAAACTGGGACACAATGATAGTGTAGAGCACGCCATATCTAATACAATGTGAAGGGCTCACAGGGGAAAAAAAATCAGCTCCCACAGTTTAACTTAACTTACTTAATGCTATACAAAGGCAAATCTAAAAATATCACATCACACATAACAGAGCAGCAACACAGAAATTGTAAACAGGAGATATTCTGCATATCAGGATCACAATGCACTGAATTGATGATCGTTACTATCATGATCATTATTATAAGTGATAATAGTGAATTAGAAAATGAGAAATTAGACGATGAATGAGAAAATAAACTAAAGTAAAAATGTCTTTTGTATGAGAAGGAACAATGTATGCGCTGTTAAAAAAAACAAACAAAAAACTATAGCAGCCCCTCACATTGCTCCTCTGGTGCTTTAATAATGCCACATGGTAATGATGGGATTCCCTTGCCCACACAAGCAGCAGCTATGTCTATCACTCTGCACCATTTGACGGAGAAACATTGTTGCATGGTGGCTTCACACCACTTCATTCACCAAGCAAACACACACACACATGGATACAGACACACATATGCACTTCTATACACATGTCCCAATTTTTCCACAACCTTTCTTCTTCACTCATCTTCTTTTTTTTAATAGCTCTTTGTTCTCTGCTCATATCTATTTTTATCCCAGTGTTCACGGGAGGAGTCAGAGAAATGACGAGGCTTGGGAGACTTGCTCATCTCCATGGCAACTATATTGCAAGCCCTCATTGTCTAATATAGGCCTTTCCCCTATGTTATGTACATTTGTTGCTCTTATCTCATTATTAGATTTGTTCAGGTCCATATTTTACGCCATTTTCTCTTCAGATGCTCTATGTAGGTCTTTTTTCCCATGCATTCCTCCTCCACTGGATCCCCATCTCTCCATGCTGTCCACCCCTCATCAGCCCCCTCCCCCCCAGGAACGGATTGAGCTGTCTTTTCCTCCCTGAACCAATGGGCGTGCTGTTGTAGAGTAATTCTGTACTAACCCACGCCTCACTCGTGAGACACAGTTTGGATGCCATTCGTTTTGCTACCACTGTGAGGCCTACTTTCATGAGACCAAAACTCTCTGTGGGCTTTGGTCGGTTCAAGGGGGTTTCCCCATTTTTTCCCCACTTTACTGAATCCTGCTGAGAAACGCAAATTTACTGGCACCATCCCCAGTCAATAAATCCAGTATGGCACCCTCTTTTGAAACACAAACTGTACTATTAGCCTTATTTATGATTTAATTAATACAAGACCTTCATCATTTTTAATCTTGGTATGGTTTTTATACACTGAATGTGGCTGGGCATATGATGAAGACCTGTTAAACTCCTACTGTATATAGTGCTCAAATGTAGTTAAAGATGAACTATATTTTATACATTTAATACTTTTTCATAGTAGTAGTTCAGTAAAGATACACAACGCCATTTGAAATGCTGTCACCGTATGTATTAAATTAGGCGATTCCACCTAAACAGCATCTGCATTATTTCCTCGCAGATGCCCCAGCCATTAGTCATCTCTTCATTAAAAACATTTTTAACCATTTTAACTCACGTTCTTGTATGAGAAAGAAGACATGCATTGAATTCCACATGTGGGATTCCTTCTAGTCACGTGGCCAGGCTGCACAAACACACAAAGAGATGGAGGGACACACAGTTTAATGGAGGCCTATAAAACATGAGCAGGAATACTGTATACTAATGATGCAAACAGTAGAATCATGCACACCCTCATATTTAATACATCCTGCACACAATTAAAGAGTAAAAGAATACATGCACACAGACTAGCAATACCAGGAGAGATAATGAAGTTAATTATCTGTTGTGCCAGTCAACAAACACCAACAGATGCCAGTAGCCCTGAGGAACTAAGAGCTCACCCATGGTCATCCAGATTGCCCCTAAAAGAAATCCTTTCACTGGTTCATCCGTTTCTTATGGCAACAGTCTGCCCCCTCTGTGTCACCTGCCAGAGAGGGAGCAGGTGGACCCAGCAGGCCCAGGTGGAGGCTTCACCTGTCACACTTCCAGAGCTGTTCCACACATGCCAACACAAACATAAAAGAAAGCACAAATAGTCCAAACATGTAATATTTCAAACAGGTTTCATTATGCAAAACACATGGAACCTGCTCCACAGACATAAACACACAAGCATTCACAAATAGACATATTTATATGTGATCAGAGCACATTTATAAAGGTACATAACACTGCATATCAAGACCTCTGTGATAAATTTGTGGTAAAGTACAGTATTGTGTAGATTAGGGGAGCAGTGTAGGGTGTTGATTCACAGTGGCCTCCATAATTAGGAAATGTAAAAAGTTTGAAACCACCAGGACTCTTCTTAAAGTTGGCAAGAGGAACCCAAAGGTCAATTTAATGGCTTCAGATGTCCAGATGAGAATGGAGAAGCTGTTGGAAGGACAACCATTTCAGCAGCTCTCCATCAATCAGGCATTTATGGTAGACTGGCTAGAGAAGACACTTACCCACTTCTAATGTTATCAGTTGTTATCAGCTGTTTGTTCTGTTGTAGGATGGTAGTCAGTCTTGTTACTTTATCTTTTCCTAAACCTAACCCAGAACTTTTTTTTCAGAACTTAGGTACAGTTTTGAGTGCAGGTCTTACATTTTTTTTTACAATTTGGTATTGCATACTTCATCTATCACTGAACTGTAGGCTTATAAATAACATCAGTATTGCATTCATGCAAATGCATATATGCATGCATCATAGGTATTCATTTAGAGCCATGTTGAGTCTGAAGAGAAAGTATCAGTCTAAAGACACAGCTGATAATCAGACAAAGTGCTGCTCATGAAGAACTGAAGGACTGATCCTTTGCTGACATTATACATTGCATAAGAGCTGCATGTGAGCCTTGATGTGTGGTGAGTGACAGGCAATCCACAACAGTACCTAAGGTCACAAACCCCTACCACTACCCTGAAATACAGCGCAGTCAATACTGGCAATGGTCTATCAATACCACTGGGTAAAAGGAGGCAGATTCATAAATCAGCCCTGTCTTCCAGGGCCTGATTGTACACAAGCTCTTACAGAGGCAGGAAAAGAGAGCATGTCAGCAGTTTACTGTCTTTCCCAAGCAAAAACAAATCTTCTGAACAGAAATTATAATAAAAGTTTATGAAACTGCTACATTTATTAACTGCTACTTTACATAGCAGAGATCTTTTTTAAACAGATTACTTAGGGTTTCCTCAGCGTGAACAGTTTTAGGAATGAAAACCATATGCTGAATAGTGAAAAACACTTTAAACTGTAGGCCTTTTGTGCAACTTGACAAACAGATTGATGGTTGTGAACAGAGGAATGACAGTGATGGAATATGCTATGATATTAAACTACTGGTCCAATGAACAGTACTTGATATTTTGACACTGGCAACTAAAATCAATACCAAATACCATATAAATTATATGTTTGCTATCATTCCTCGGCCCATGCTTGCGAGGGTGGTCGCACGCCACTTCTGGGATGGGACATGGATGATATAGGGGCTTCTAATGCTCTTTGCGAAAAGAGGAACCAATAGCTTTACTGGACCACTACGTGACTAACTAGAGGAGGTCAAGGGCTACTTGAAATTACATCTATCTATCTAGTTTCAATTTCCATGGAGATTTCCTCCTGAACTTTAAGGCTGCTGCTCTTGTTACTGAAACAAGGGGACAACGGACATTATTGGTGACATGGGTGGACAGTGCGAAATTACACTTAGTTGCCTGCCCACTGTGTACATCCTATTTCCCTAAAAGGGTGATTATCTGGGCAAGGGCACTGACCTCTAGTTCCACAGTTACCCTCAGTTGGGAAATCAATGAAGCGCGTGTGCAAAAGGGCTCCCTTAGGACAGTCCACATCTGCACAAATCAGCACTGTTTTGTCACCACCATTTTTTCTCAGCTCTGTCAGATGAGATCAGAAGGCACAAATGTGCCACATTTTACGCACCCACGCTGGATCTTCACACACAAATAATCATAGATACCCAAGGGACAGGTGACGCTGGCCATAATCATCTCAAAAAATATTCTAGAAAATGAGAGAAGTAGGCCACTTAAGTATCTAAATTCAGTTTTACAATGCTGTCACTGAATCATGACTAATAAGACGTGCAAGAAAAAATGCTGCAGTAAAATATGGATTTATTATGTAAACACTGGTGATGTTGTCACACCATAATCTGTCATCTGATATGGATGACTAAATGTTATATGTTAGTGTGTATCTGATCTCAGACCAAACCTTTCCCACAACCTGCACTTTAAAACTTCCTCCAATTCTCTGTTTCTCTAGCTTCTCAATGCATTTGCTTTCCAGGCCCTTTAGTTGGCTTTGGCCTTGTCTTTGCTTGATTCTGTACGGTATGAGTTTCTCCCCTCAGGTCTCTTAGACATGCAGAATACTGAGCTGTGCACATTTAGGTTGACAGATTAGTTTACATTTGGTTTGACACACCACAAAAGAAGGGTTTGGCTTGCCTGCAGTAATGGCTGCTACTTTCTGGGTTGGTTTAGTGTGGAAGCATGACTTGCCAGGACAAAATGTGAAGGTCCAAATCCTGACCCAGCAGGACCAGCCCATGAGTGCACAGCACAGTGCCTTTGGAAAACGAGGTGATTCATCTATATATGGGAATCCATATATACTAAGCAAAGCAGAAAGAAGCCCTGGGGAAGATTCTGTTTCTAAATTAGTGGCCACTGAAGGCTGCATTACGGAAGAATGGATAATCAGGCTTCAAGTGCACTTAATTCAACACTGCCCATCTCAGAGAGAGAGAAAGAGAGAGGGAGAGGGAGAGAGAGAGAGATAAGTAGTCAATTGTGCTTATTTGTAACACTGACTGTGATTATAATATATGCATTGTGTGCTCAATTATGGAATAAATAATTTAACTACTAATTGAGTCAGATGTTGCTATATGAATTTATGTTATGATTTCAATCTTTTTATATATGTAGAATATGTTCTTAATGAGTTCTGTCATATTTTCATCTTTCACGCACTGATAAACAGACATATCAAATTAATATGTGCCGCTTATACCTGACTAATTCCTTCCATCTTTGTTAGACCACCTCACTAAAAGAGTAGCGCAGCTGCTTTGAGATGGCTCAGGTCCCTTGGCTGAACCCCACCACACAAAGAGACACATGGAAACAGATCCAGATATGCACGTACACATACACACACACAGACATACATGAACAGACAGACACGCACATATTTACTTTCCCCTAGTGTGGTCTCCGCAGCTGTTCCTGTTGGGAGTCTGTGTGATTTGGATCAGTAGGGCCAGAACAAAGTTAATATGATTGCAGGAAATAGGAGGAAGATTACTATGAATGAAACAAATGTCAATATTTTCCATACATATAGTAGGAGAACATACTTTATCTTTATCTGAGCTCATCTAAGCCCCACACATCACCTTGACCTATTTTTCACTACAGGAATTTACCGACCTGTTACCTGGAGCTTCCCATACCCTGAACCTTTTTTCCTCTTCTCTCTTTGGTCATTGTTTATAAGATGACAGGACTGAGCTCTGTATTCACAAACATGTGCACCCACAAACCCACATAGCAGAACACAGGGTCAGCATGCTGAAGTCACTGTTTTCCCACCCCTAGAAGTCTGGGCTGCACCTCTGTCTTGCGTCACAAGCTATAAGATGTATAGGCTGCCTCTCCCAGTCATCACTAGCAGGTGAAGTCTGAAAAGTCTGATGAGGGGCCCAATTAAACAAAAGGTCCCTTGTCTCCTATCATAGTGTGGAAAGGAGTGAGCCTGCTGCACTCAGGAAGAGGTTAGGTGGGGATACCCTGCCAGCCTTAGTTCCCCAAAAAAGTATAAAAACTCAGGTATTTGACACGTCGCAGTTTGTTGACTTTTGGTACAGACACGTACTAAACTGTCCATCTGAGACTGGTCTGAGACCACTTAAGACCATGTAATTGTGTTATGTAATTATGGCGAATGTACATATGTTTGAAATCAACTACACACTAAACACTAAACTAATTTTGAATATTTCTTTTACTACTTTATGAATGTTTTGTTTACTCAAATAAAATCTGCAGTAGGGATTGTACTTATAATCTACACTAAATCGAAAGGGGTAATATGCACTACTTCACTACTGTATGTTGGTGTCAAACACAAGAGCTGTTGGCTTAATTAGTGTAGTGTCAAAGGGGCAGAGAATGCTGGTCTCCGTTGTTATATTGTGATTTCCATCATCCAATTATGTCAGGATAGATTAAGTAGTGGCTCTGGATACTTGGATTCTTGTTTGATGAGCCAGATGATTGCTTGAGTGCTTTAGTGGTTTGGCTTATAGTGATCTGAATTGTATGTATGCCCTCCAGGCACAGTGCTTATACACCGTATGGTGAATAGCTGTTTAGCCATGTTAGCCCTCATCTGATGGGATACCAGGTAACAGATCTCTACTTTAGAAAATCACTTCACCGTGCACCACCCATCTTAGACCATAGGCAAAGTGATAACAGCGGCCTCAGCTGTGATGACACCTCTTGTCAAAATATTTAATTTGTCTGAATCTCTTTTTGTAAAAGTTTGTTTTTTTGTTCAGTATATAAATTTAACTACATCACAAAATAGTTTCTGGCACTTGAATGTTTACCGGAAAAGCAGCACTGTATTTCTGCCAGGAGAACTGTTCTGATCTTTTTCTCCAGAAGGGGGATTTCCTCTTTGATAGTGACACCTGTGCCATTCCTGTTGCTGATGTGATCACACGACTGAAATATGAAAGAGATGCAGCATATTGTAGTGCATCACTGTGTGATTTAACATAGTGATGTCCAAGATGTCAACAATACCACTGGCTGATAAGTGGTGTAGTTCATATACTATATATCACTTACAAATAATGGGTCTGGGTACATTCTTCATTTGATGACGTTTTCAGAAGTACCTTTTGACTCCCCAGAAACACATACGGTCGAAACAACAGCTGGCTTGCCAGCGGTTAATTTTTCTCATGCTTACATAGACAGATTTATAAAGCATCTCTGACTTGCAGGCTCAACTATCATGAATGCATTTGTGGTAGTCAGGTTGGCGATCATGGGACAGATTGGAAAGGTCCAAAGGCTTTTCAGTTGAGGGACACTTGCATGTAGGGTGGAGCAGCTAAGATTAGTTGACTTGTTTTTGATAGCAACTCAATTTATTCAACCTGCACTGAAGGCCTCCATATTTGTATTGGTTGTAGTATATGGTGTTGACTTCACTGCCCCGCAAAAGACACAATGGTGTTGGTTCATTATACATACAGTACAGTAATCCATCTGTCACATTGGCCTATAAATGATCTGTCACTTCCTCATCCATTTAAGATAATGGTTATTTTAAACAAGTTGGGAATTACCATGGCCATCAAGGATTTGTTGTCCCTCTTCAGTGACCATCCTTTGAAACAGGTCAGTCGGTAGCATTAGATATAGTAGCAAGTCTGGGGTGGGGTGGCTAATCTCATTGTTTTGGCTCTGAGTGTGGGGGCAGAGTAATTTATCTGTCCAGCTGAGTTGCTGAGGAGTTACAAAAGCCTTCCTCAGAAGCATGGGTTTTTCTCCAACGAGGCTGTTGCCCTTTTGTTGCCATCTGTGGAGGTGCACCAATGAAGCAACCAGCCAGGCCACATGAGAGCATATGAGATTGTACTGCAGACTGACATGTGACTAATAGCTTCAGCTCTAATTAAAGTGGCAAGGTTGAAGCCTGTAATAGAACCAAAGTAACATGGTAGGTTGAATTTTTAGACCCCTGAGATGATAGTGGATGAGAGTCTGGATGGATGGATTTTCCCATGTACTGTAGGTCCAGACATTAATAAAGTTTGTGTTGTGTGTGCTATTATTTTGATCACACGGGAGGAACTGCATGCAAGAATTGCTTTGCTACAAAACCTCAGTGTACCGCTACATCTGTGTTTTTCTTGGTGTATAGGTACAGCCAGCAGCAGCCTTGAAACATGGACGTTTTGACAGGAACTGGTAGGTGTGTCAACAGAAGTGGACATGTTGACAGAAATGGGCATGTTGACATATTGGCTGTGATTGGCTGTTTGGATTTTGGCAAAGAACGAGGTCAGTAAGCAGCTGGGTCTGAAGATATGACCTGAACCATGACAAGTGCTGTACATGACATGTACAATAAGCAGAATTCCCCAGGTTTTCATTGATTAACATCATGTTACACAACACGGGTAACCATGTTTCACTGTTCAGTGGTTCCCAACCTTTTTTCTCTTGTGACCATTTCAAACACCCCCACCACAGGTTGCATTTGTTTAGCTGTTGCACCCAATGCAACCAAACCATTCCTTTTTTGATTATAGTAAAATGAAAAAGATTAGATTACAGAAAATAAAATATACATTATTAGGTGTAGCAGAAACATGTTTTCTTGTTTTCCTAAGCTGTAGTGTACTCATAGATTTGTTTTACAACCCATTTTGTGCTTACTGCTACCCAGGTTAGGAACTTCTGTCACATGGTTTAACAAGAGCTGATGACTAGTTTGCTAATTATTTTGTTTGATAAATGTATGTTTGGGTGATTTTGTCACATTCAGATAAACAATTTCCCTACACTGTTTTGTGAGAACTGTTCAATAAAACATCACTTTTCCCAAATAGGGCTATACTGCACTATGCATAAATGGTGTTTGCTTTTTTTAAGCATTAATAGTGTAGAAATTAATTTAAGCAAACAATACACAGACTACACTTACTTACATAGAACCACAGTTAGGCTCAGAATAAATAAATATGAAGATGGCACATTTCCTTTAAACAGATCAGCTACATAAAATGAAATATTTGCCTTTTACATATTGAAAATACAACTTTGATACTGCACTTTCATTTCAGTTGAATATAGTCACTTTTTAAATTGTAAGTAAACTAAACATTATATTAAATACTGTATTTTATGCAACACTATTCATATGTGGATTTCAGTGCTGAAAGAAATGTGGTGATAACCCAGAGTCTCAAGGTCAGCATAACCAGAGCTGATTCAAAGAGGTTGTTAGGCCATATAATGTCCGCAATAAATAACAGCTCCACATTATTGTATAGGGTTAATAAGTAAGATTTTACTGCCCCATCCTGCAAAATGACCATAATATATCTGTGGTGGGTTGATAGGATTATTGATCAATACCAGCAAATCAACAGAACTCACTAGATGCTGAGATTTCCTTTCCATTTTTGGAGCTGATGCCTCCTGTTCACTGGAATCTCTGGATTTAGTTTCTTTCCTCTTGCTTGCTTTCATTTTCACATGCTTTAGAATAGGGAACGATGCAATGAACAACTGACAAGACATGTTGTCCTCATACCAAAAATAGTTATTTTGTACTGTGTTACTGTATGTCACCTATATTATCTAATCCTTACACATTTCTATTGCAACTCTGCTCCCAGGTGGCTTAAGTGTCTCAGAAATAATTGAGAGATCTGACAATGTGATTTTGCCAATCACAGCTCCTGATAGTCATTGTTGTGGAGGTGTGGGCGATGGAGACTCGTGACCTGCTGATATTGGTGAGAACCTCCCGCATGCTGAAAGTCACTGAGAAAAGTCACAGCAACTTTTAAAACTGTGTAAACCTATAATTTCTCAGTGTAATCAAATAGGGCTTTGTGTCAGTCTGACATTTGAGGCAGCAAAGCCTGAATCACAGCAATTGTTTTCAAGGATGAACACTGCAGGTTTGACATGTGAGCTGCCTTTTTAATAAAGATCTTTAATTGTCGCCATGTCATTTGTATTTTAATTGAGATATGAAAGTTCCATTTAGTTTTAAAAAGTTGAACATGAATACAAATGTTATTTTTAGGAACTATGCCTCATTTCCACTGTAATATTTACTGGTGAGAGAAGATGGTGTCCATACAATGACATCTGGAGGGAATAATTATGGATTAGAAAACAGGCTGAAACTAAAACAGGTTGCAGGTTAAGTTTTGTTACAAATGACAAAAAGATGCTTTTGTTGGCTTTCCTGTAAAAAAGTGAAACTGCTGTTTGTTTTATATGGGAAATGTAAAACAAAGATAACATTACACATTACAGATTTTCTTACAAATTATATTTCTCATGAAAGTATGTGGGATGAATTCCAGCACACTATAATCACTGAGTTTACTAGAGTCACAGACCTTTGAATTTCATTTCTTAAAAATAGTAAGATATTGCACTCAAAATGTCTAAGAAATACCTATAATGTCTTTCCTGCAAGTCAGCATGGTGTGTAACGTCTAGCTATAAAAATGATAGTGTCCATCTATGGCTCATTTAGCAAATAAGATAATATCTCTTCACGCACCTGCCTGACAAAGTCACAGAGCCTCCCACTAATTTGTTTTATGACTTACTTCTCTGTGCCTGTGTGATAAGCTATGACAGTCACCTAATCTTGTAAGTTCTGGCAGCTGTGAGCCATCTCATCAATTAAAAATTCCCAGTGGAAGATTGGATCCCAAAAGGAATTGTTTAAAAATTATTATCCAATTATGATCTTTCAGCTGTGTAATTATACTTGACCACACTTCATCCTGCTGTGTGACAAGGGGATTGCTAAGTCCAACTCTTTCTTAATTAACCTGGATGAATGTGGCTCAAAAACACAACAGGCTGAAACAGTGGTCTGAGCTTAAAATTGTAAATTGCCTGATCCTGTGTTGACCCCAGCTCGTGACATTAAACGCCTAATTAAAGCTGGTGTTTGTTGATTTCTGAAAATAGCTGTAATTCGTTTTTGTTGAGTGAATGTGAACAGTTGATGCGTCTGTGTAATCTGTGCTATTTTCCTGTTTCAGTTTCATTTTTACTGCTTTTCAAACAGGAATCCCAGGTAGCAGGAATACCAGTTTACACAAAATAACAAATACATATAATCACTATATAACAGATAATTAGAATTGTGTGATTTGTGATTTGTGTGTGAACAGCTGCACTACTTTACATGTCCATTTTGCTTTTAATGTAACAGTTGAAATATGTTGTTGTTGCCATATAATCAAGTGTATATATCTGAAAAATATGGAGCATAGCACACTTGACATCGAACGTAATGGACAGGACACATGCTGATGGAATGTGGTTCAGTTCCTGGGAGACTTTCCTGCTCTTATTTCTGATTGGAGGAGAGAGAAAAAAACAACCTGAAGTGCATGAGAACCATTTAATACAAAATGGAGAGAAAAAGCCACATACTGTAGATCTTTTTTGATGTTAATGTTTGTCCCTGTTTATCTCTTCTCTTTTTTATTTGTTTGTTGTTTGTTTGTTCGTTTACTGAACTATCCATGCACTATGCTTGCTGCACCTTCCTTGCATCACTATGCTAACTCCTCTCTATGGATTTAAAAGCTTTTTTAATGCATCTCAAAATATTTATGAATCTAAATACAGCCAGTTTGCTCCAGCAACTGAGTGCCAGTGTTGAATGCTGCAGAAACCAACCTATAGAGTCATATTTGCAGACACAAGCATAAAAGTCCATTTGGGCAGCACCAATGACTATTGACTTGCTATTGGGAGGATGGCTAATAGCACTAAAAGAACATGTTTTTGTGCTGAGATGGATTAGGTTATCTCACCCGCACATAGTGTACTGTACCACCTATTTTGAAAACGTGGCCAAAACTGGACAATCTTATGGGAAAAATAATTATTGAATGTACATATGCACAAAGTGTTTATATCTGTGCAGCCATGTGTGTATTTGTACATTTTTGTATTTGACAGTGTAAACAGCATCGCCGCCTTCTATCTATTCTGTCTTTTCCAGCTCAACTGCGAGGCACATTGCTTAAGGTCTGTTTCAATGTGAATTAATTATTCTCTGTTGGAATTGTGTTAGTGTGTGTGAGCTCGCATATGTGTGTGCATGTGCACATTTTTATTTCTGTGTGTGTACTTGCAAAGGAAATGACAGAGCAGAGTATTATTTCCCATCTACCACATCCAGACCTCATATTTTTGAATGCATTAACTCCATGGCTATTGCAAATGCATCTCCAATGCCAATCACATTCCTTTGAATTTGAAAGATGGGGAGAGAGAGAGAGAATGAGAGAGAGAGGAGGACCGGGACTGATGGTGTAAGGTGGCTACTCCTCACTCCTGGTGGCTCTCATGCTTGTTAAAAAAATCTTAAATGCAGCTCTGTGCACTGGAAGGCCTCTGCTCACTGAATTTTAAAATACCTTTGGCACCATTGTTTTTTTTTCTTACAAGCTGCAAGCAGTCACGCAGCTGTTTCCATGGCAATATCTATCTGTGTGAGGAATTCATTAACCCTTTCTCATAGGAGTTCAGTGTAGAAATCCCACGTAGAATACAGATAGGAAAAGAGGAAGGGATGCTACAGTGCTATTTTTGACAAAACACTGCTATTTATGAAATGCTACACATTTTTCATGTATTGTTGTGAATCCATGTTTGCTTTGGTTGTTTACATCCATTCATGTTATCGAGACAACAAGACTGTCACATTCGGTTTTGACATTTGAATTTAAAGAAAATTGAAATGGGGATATTTTTAATGCAAATAAGGATATTACAAGAGTTACCCCTTTGCAAGAGGAATAACGGAATGACCAAATGAAGCTCCTACCTTACAACTGTAAGCCATCGTCACACAGAGAGAAAAACTAAGACCGTGTTTGATAAAAGATAAATCAACGGCACGCTGAAATACATTTAGTTGAAAAGCAGTGCAATATAAAAGATACTTGAAGAACAAGAACAAAATGTATGACATGCATAAAGGAATGTATGACATACACATGCAGACAGGGTGTATCTACTCAAACATGCAAAGACAAACAAGCACACTTAAATACACTGACTCTCGAGGGGGAGAGAGCGGCAACGCTAAAGATGCTGGTGGACGACGTATGCACCACAGACCTGCCGTTTTGATATTGATAAACTACTGTGAAGATTAACCTCATTCCTGACCTTTACAAACGCTTAATTATTAATTTTGATTGTATCAATAAAAGGTCGCCAGGGTTCATTTAAATATGCACCACGCCACATGTTCTGTAAATGAAATGCACTGTTGGGTTGCATGGGTGTGGTAAGGGACAGAATCACAGATTTGTATTAGTGTTTGTCCTCCATCAATAGCTATTTAGCATCAAGTGTTGCGCTTCACCCATGCTAATTTTGGAGCTGGCGAGCCATGTGACTGAGATGCGCACTCCTCTGGTGTAGAGGACAGATGAGTGTTTCAGGTCACTTAGTTGTATGCTGCCTGCAGGGTGGTGAGCCTTTAGCTTTCTCACTTAGAAGGATGAACAGGTAGGCTGTTTGTTAAGCCGCTGGCTGGTTGTTCCCTCTTATTGCATGTAACTGTACAAAAAAACAAAGTGAAAAATGATGTGTGATATCTAACTTTTGCTTAGTCTGATTAGAAGTAATCAGATCCCCTGTGGATAAGCACCTTAAATCCTAATTATTTAAATATATCATGTTTTATGGCCATGATTGTTTTGTTTATAATCAATGAGGACATGTTAATTATTTTTTAATTAGCTTGGGACATATGTGCATTGCTATGAGCCAGCTCCCAACAGTAGTAAATATTGAAGCTGAATGTCTTTCATTTTTATGACTATGTTTAATAATCATGAATTGATGCCACTGAAGTCAGTCTGAGGCCACAAATTACAAACAGGATTTCCATCCACCATCCTGTAGTATACATACTAAACCACATGATGTGTAATGATCAATACAGTGAATAGTTGTTTATGTGGTTGTTTTGTTTTTCATGCAGAAATGTGAGGCAGACAAAGCGGAAGCATTATCATACACTTTCCTGGAACATTGTGGTGCAGTTGAGTCTCAACGAGCAACACACTGCACTTTGATTGGGCTTTCTATGGTAGCGTAGCAACAATTGCCTGGTAGCCTGCTTCGAGGTAGTACTTCAGAGCCCTGAGCCGTGTGTTTTCAAAGCCTCCAGTCTCTTCACCGCGGTCAATGAGTGGCGTAATGTACATTGTACTTGAACCTTCATTTTCTCAAAGGCTCGTCAGGTGCACTGTTACACAGTGAGGAAGTGAGCTCTTGCTGTGCTGCTCCGACCTGCCATTGTGATCGCGCTGTAAGAAACCGTGGTGAGCAGCAGATAATCATGCAGTAAAGCCATACAGTATCCATACTCAGATTAAAGCTGATTCACCCACTGTCAAAGTCCTATTAGCATAACCTGGAACAAAGCACGCATATATCATGTTTTAACTAGACTCTGGCTTCACAGGGCTTCCAGGAGTTTGTCCAGGTCACTCTTAATTAGGCTGAGTCAGAAGGTCAACTAAGCTCCCAGTCTGAGAGGGGTTTGGCACGTGTGAACTGGAAACACCTGATCCTAGAATGCTACTGGCAGGTTATGTGTTTCATTGCATACTGCCGATGTTAGTTTCCTCTTTCTTTGCTTTTTGTCATTAACTGCTGATGACCTTCAGCACTGAATCTGAAGGGGCGAACAATCTTTCTAGTTTGACTCACCATTGAAACAGCACGTCATTGTCCCCGACAGTCTGCATTGTCCTGGTAAGGTTAGAACTTAGACAAATCTGGATGTAACACAGCACAGTAAAGACACAGAATCCCACAGCACATGAATGTAAAGCTGACTCTCATTAAAAGGCCCTTTTAAAAAAACACAATGTATATATACTAAAGACACAGAGTAATGGTTGAGTTGCATGAAGATAGGATGAAACATTCTGAAACATCTCTAAACACATCAGTTAAATATATCCTCTGCTACTTAGAGTCGATTGGGGTGTTTGACAGATATGAACAGCGGGAGGAAAAGCGAGTGACTGGGAGGCACCAATGCATTAACCATGTGATACTATTTATATCAGAGGAGCAAGGGATGACCCAGTAACTCACATGTGTTATGCAACATATGAATGAAGCAAAAAAAGAGCATGGTACATGCACATCTCAAGGGCTTGGATCTCCTTGTCATATAGATGCCAATTAGAGTTAATTGCAGTAATCGGTGAATGCTGTGAATGGGAGCAATATTGTGCATGAAACCAGCTATGGAAGAAAGCAGAGACTGAGCATGCCTAGAGACTCAAGGGATTCATGGAGCATGCTGTCACACGCGCTCCAACTCCATATTACACTCCATTATGTCCTGACACTGCTGCTCTCTGGCTCTCACCAACATAACCTATAGGAGATGGACCGCTTCCAAAGAGTACATATATGGACATGTCTGCTTTTTCAGCAATTATCTAGCACCAGCACACACAGTTACAATTATTGTTGCATTGACACCTATTTATATTTACACTGACTGAAATGAGAATACTGTATATCAACCTACTTTATTCTGGTTGTCTGGTGAATAATTTGCATTGAAATTACCGAATTACATTTTGTAAACCAGTTTGTAAAATGTGTGAATATTTCCAGTTGCTTCTTATGTTTGCTAAATCTGTGGCTAACACATTGTGACATTTTTGCTTTACTCAGTAGAACAAGTTCAGTTGTCTTTAATAGGAATTAAATTATACATGAACTCTTCATGATACTTTGGCGCCATTGCAAGCAAAATAAAGTTTGGGCAACTGTTGGCTAGCAAAATTTTAAAAAGAAAAACGCGTCCTCCTCATCGACATAGTTTTCAATCTCTTCTAACCTGGAGATCAAGCACTGCGACTTCTAAAAACTGATACACTGAAAATAACCTAAAAAATGTCAAAATCTTCATAATTTACCTGGCTCTGTGTTAACAAAAGGCTATTTATGATATTTATGATTACTAGTTTTAATGTACCTGTTAATTTTACATTAAATTCCACAGGAAATCATTAAATAGTTTTCATACAACCCATCAATACACAAAAGAAAACTTACAGATGCCTCCTGCTCTTCTGGTCAAAACTAATCACTCCACTGTAACTGTGCAGGCCAGTCTGAATCTTCCACATCATGTCATGTTAATTGCCCACTCTTGGGTGCCAGCTCACAGTCAGTCACAGTGTTGCCCCTTGATGTACAGTATGCAATTGCAAAGTCATTTTACAGTGCCATTTCCACATTATGTCAGTGCTATGGTTAGGTGACTAAAGACAGCCCAGTTAATAGGGGCATGAGCCATGTCTCTTACAAAGCCAAAATACAAATGCACGAGTATTTTCCTTGTTTTGTTTTACCTTGACATCCAAGTAAGGATGACATTATCATTCAAACCTGAAAACATCACCGGGAAACCAAACTGAGCTGCTATTTTTTCTTTATTGCCAGTTCACATAGTTTTTGTTCAGTGCTGTGACATCACTGACGGAGGGACAAACTGAATTTTCTTTATTTCTGCCTGTGGAGGACAATATTGAATATTCAATAGTGGCCAAGGCCAATGTTTCAAAACTAAAAACATGTGAGGCTATAGACTGATTGACTCAGTTATTTGTCACTGCGCTTGTGGCCCTGACAACGATAGTTATGAGGATGATGAGGAGGAGGTCGATGATGATGAAGCGCAAGTAGAGTGTTATATCCCAGACGCGCTTCATTTGTTTTACATGCGTTATAGTAAACTGCGTTTCCCCTCCATCATAGCAGAAATCGCTCCACACTACATCAGTTTGCTGTCTGCTTTTTTTTTTTTTTTCCCCCCTCACTGACAGCACAGTGGTGACAGCATTGGGTCTGCTCCTTTAAATGAGCCTTTGCGCATAGCCTTCGAATCACCACAACTGCATCGGTGCTGGCTGGGTTGCTTAGCAACTGGACAGCACAGAGATCACTGAAGAAAACCTCCTCCTCCTCCTCCTCTGTACAAAACACAAACCTCTGTGATTCCTGAATTGTTGTGTGCGCGTCTTAGCAAATTCCAGTAAGGGTGTTTATGTTTCCAAAAGAGAAGAGCGAGTCCTTGTTCGTGATGAAGAATTAACAAAATTTAAAACACATTTAAAAAAAATAAAAAATAATAAAAAAAAAAAGATTGTGCGTGTTCATATTTCTTGTGTGTCTGAATGTATGGTTGCGTGTGGGTGCGTACGTGGCTGTCTGTGTGCGCTGTTCAGAAAAAAAAAATGTGGCAAAGTGGAAGAAATGCATCAAAACCCACTGGCACACACTCACAGCATCTTAATGGGCTTCAGAAAGAATAGGCAGACAATTCAGCGCATGGACACGCTGTCGCTAAGGAATTCACCTTAGGTGTCCCCCATTCCCCCCCCCCAGATAGGACATTGTTTTAATTTCAAGGACTGAAAAGAAAGAAAAACAACAGACAAAGAGACAAGAGTTCATCATCATGTCTATTTGGTCATTTGTTCTGTGTTTCGAGGAGAAGACGAGCGGACCAAACTAACATGTTCAAACGCCATTAAACGCTGGACAGCGGAGGCAAGTGAACTTGTCAGATAGGTTTGCACCTTTGATCAGAAATCCGACGTTGTGATACATGCTTTGGCGTATCACGGGGGCATCCATATTTTTCGGCATCTAGTTTTTTTTCACCAGAGGAGTGATATAGCCTGCTCTGACGTCTGCATCAGATATTACCCAGTGCTTTTTCAATGTGCATTTTCCCCTCAGTGACTTTGCGCTGATCTACACCATCAGCAGCAGCAACGGGAAAAGAAAGGGGGATGAAAATTTCATTTTTCTTTTTTTTTTAACCCACCGCTCCCTCTCAGCCGACCAGCGTCTCCAGCTCAAACAAATATCTTTTAACAAACATCACGTTGTGGAATAGTCTGGCGCCGGAGCACCGCTGGAACCATGCCTCTTCTGCAGATTTGGACTGGGAAATTTCATCCACCAATTTGATCATCAAGAGGCTGCTGCTCAGTCATTCATGCCAGTGTTTGTTTTTTTAACAGGAAGAATACTTGTCATCACTTTTAAAAGTATTGTGTTTGCTGTTTTTTGAGCAAGATGTCTGATCTTCTGGTGTTGGTCGAGGGGCTCTGTGACCTGCACGGATTTTCATAGCTGGGGAAAACAGCGGGGGCCAATTACGAGATTTTTTAATTCGAGAAGCCTATTTTATTGAAGACATCGCATGCGTAGATGTAGGCTAGTTTATTCGACATTTTTAAAAGGCAATTATCTTTTGATTGCCAGTTTTTTTACTTTGTGCATTTTCGGGAGGACCACTGGACTGGTTGGATTATAGAAACTATATCTAAGGATTTGTGGAGATGTTGGGTCGTCAAGAAGATAAATTATGTGGAATTTTCTCTGCTCTGGCGGCTTTGTCCTTCGTATGCTTTGTTCAAAGGTGAGAAAACGTCGCTTGAAAAAAAAAAAAAACCTTTCACACCAATATGTGATTACCGGTCAATAAAAGCCTGGGATGTGGCAAATTGCATTAAGGGCATACCCAGGCCTATTTATTAGGAGCATTGCTGCCGATATATGCTCTATTAGACGCTGCTGTGGCGCGCGCGAGAGTAAACCATGCGCATGCACGATATCGAGCCTATTGTGAAACGTAACCTGCTCCCGATATCAAAAATTGGGATACACATATGTGATTTCATAGTGGCGGCTTCCAGTGCGATCCTACTTAAAATGATAGTCTCCAGGAAGCTACAGTAGGCTTCACCCACAGATGATATCATAAATCGATCATCGATTGATTACGCTATGGTAAGCACATAGATGTATGAGTCTACAGAGCTGTTGTCACTTATTTTTTTTTTATCTATATAAACGCAAAGTAATGTCCCTGTTCATATAGTCATCTTAATTGCTGCTTGTATTGACCGGAACCAAATCAATCAGAATCGAAAAATAATCCCAGCAGGTCATCATCTGCTGTTGCTCTCTATATAGGAGGCAGGGTATAAAGATTTAACGTTTCAATAAACAAGCTCTTGTCTAGGACTTGCAATGTTTACAGTGTGAATTACTGCACAAGCCTTCAAGCACTCATGAACATCATCACAGTCAGATTCTCCTGATCACTTATTTTATTGTTTTGTTGATTAAGACACTGATATACGTATATCCCTTGAGGCCTACTCCTACTACTTGTCTGCAGTAACCGACAGCCTCCGTTAACAGATTTAAGTGCTCAAGGAGGACTGGCTCGCACTTTTTCACATTTAAGGTCCATCATAATATCCCTGAATAACACATGAAAGGGTATAATGTTGCATGTGTTTCAGCTCTCAGTGGTTTTCCCTCATAATGATGCTCTCAGGTGTCAAACCCACAAGTCCTAGAAATGGCCAGCTTGATGAACAGCTGCTCTACCTATGAGCTAATTGAACAGTGTTTCCCTGACTGAGCCAAGGGCTAGTGCTCCTATCAAGGGAGTAATTTTAACCCACTTATTCGCCTTACACTCATTCCTCCTCATCTGTGGAACCTCAGCTGGAGAGCTGGTCTGTCAGGTGATGTAGGTTGTGGCAATGTTATAGGTGTCAGTCAGACTTGTGTGGACTATATATTCCTCCTGGGAATAGGCTGTCTCCAGGCTCAGACCGATGATGCTCTGAGAGTATGAGTGGAGGCGTTGTTATAACCCTGGACCTGTTTAAATACATGCACATGAATTTGATTGGCTCCTGCTTAATAGTTAATCCAAAGAAACTATGACAGTGTTAATTTTAATGCCACTAATTTAATGGACAGACATCAATAAAATGCATTGTAACTGCATCATCGTCTTGATAGCGTGTACTGCAGGTGGGGCTACAGGTGGAAAATGCATGTACAAGACACATTTTTAAACCTCTAGCATGACGACGGAGTTGGTATGCTTTTAATATATGACCTGCGATGTCAGTAAAATTCAAGCTATTATACAGTATACAACTGACTGGGATGCATGGGATGGATAAATTCGTGTGTTGGGTGTTGTTTAATGTATCATACTTTCTGCTTCTCTTTATCAAAGCTTCACCATATTGACATAGGGGCTAGATAGGTAGCATTCATGGTATTAGTGTAGAGAACAGAGTATGTGCAGTAATCATTTTCATCATGCTGTGTGTGTGCTGTAGAGGAACAAAATGATGTGTCAAACAATCCTTTAAACATGTCTTTAAAATGGTTCTTACCTTTGTTTTTTTTTTTCCCTTAGCTCCTCCACTGGAAGCACCGGAATGTCTGTGGCCAAGACCACTGTGGACAAGTTGCTGAAGGGATATGACATCCGTTTAAGGCCTGATTTTGGAGGTACGTGTTGTGATTGCATCTTATTTGGGGGCTCCAGCTCTGTTGTTGGGAGTGAAGGTTTGTGCATATGGCTATTTACGAGTCATTCCTCAGAAATCTGTCAAACAGTTTTCCTGTGGCGAAATATAGGGAGTAGCTTTGAAGTGACTGCTACCATGTCGTTTCTATGCATCTATTCACATATCGAAGATGGCTGCTCCTCAAGAAGTAGGACACACACAGAGATGAGCAATCAAACACCGGAGTCAAGAGATATTTTATAGCCTCTTTGTAATATATAGTAATGTTTCTGAACATTTGATTTGCAGATCAGGGAAAATAATTTGCCCCATTAACTTTTATTGGATATAGTGCATCTATCACATCCGCTCATTAGAATAATGGTATTTTGATAATTGCTGAAAATAGAAGGCGTGTGGGACAAGTCATTATTGCATGTCACTGAGTTGATTGTTTTACTGATGCTATGCTTGAATTGGCTCATTTAATTACAATATATGTTAAGCAGTATAAAAACTGTAGAATGTTTAAAAGAACAGAAAAAGAACGCCTTTTACCAACTACTTATCTAATTAAAGGGATACTTCAATGTAAAATGAAAGATTTGGAAAAATGTAATTTATTATGGCACCAATACCAGTAATGCATAGGGCTGTTGCATCGTTTTGACTTGTAGCATCTGAGACCTGGTCTGTGCAAGGTCACACACTGATGACATCATAACTCAGCACTGACTGATGGCCATAGTGGTAGCTTTAATTTAATACAGGATATAAGATTGTACCTATAAATTTTAAGCACTGGCTTCATTGTTCCTGCTGTGCACATTCAAAACCCTAACTCTAAACGTTTGTGTTGAAGGGCTTACAGCCATTTATTACAGTTGGTGTATGGAAAAAAAGAACAAAGTAGGTTGTTCCCTACGACGCCATGTTAACAAAGTGTGATGTAAATTTAACACAAACAAAGTATAATCACTGCCACTTAAAACTTCTCCATCATTAGTTTGTGTTTTTAAAGAATTGTATGTATGACTTAATAAAGTCAGAAATGATCAACGTGACCTTCCATATATTAAAAAACTATGTCTGGCAGAGACAATGTTGCACAAGTCAACTACAAAATATGTGAATAATTGCCAGGCTATGTTTAAGAAGACTGGTCCACATTACACAAAAGCATGTAATGATACATGATGATGTGCATGGCCTTCACATATCCTAATTCACTGTGGCATTTTTTGTAATGATAAATAACATAATATGTTTAGAATATTGTTTAATACCAAAGGCAGAAGTATATGCATTTACTTTGCGTAGACATGTTTAATTCATTATTATATTCAACAGATGTTTCAATTTATACTATACTTATTAAGTAGGCTTTATAGCAAATGTTTCAAATAGGCTGCATGCAGCAGTCTGTCAGTCCTGCACTTCATGTGAATGAGAGCCAGCAGTGAAAAATATATAGCAGGTGCCTCTTCTCTTATAACCTGCCTCTGGTTGGGTGTTCTGCCAAAAACAGATGCACTGATGAAGGCTCATGTGCCAAAACACGTTAGCCTGATGTTACCCATTATAAAAAATACGTTATAGTTGAGGTTACATCTTCGTTCAGTGTTTTGGAGTGCTGCCATTACAGAGTTGTTTCATAGATTCTATGCAAGGAAATGAGAGCAGGCAACAAAGAGGTGACTCATTCACTTTGTTTTTAACTGCTGAAAGGGGTCTATAATACTCAACAACAGTAGTGAACATTTCACATTTAAGAAGTTTCTTTTTGCAGTCTGTTTCAGTTGGGGAATTAGCATCTAGGCCTAGTCGCTTTGCCAAATATTAAATATCCCTCATATGCAAACAAGGCAAAGATACAACGAAATGATTAAGAGATTGTTTGTTTCTTTCTGAATCTAGATTAAATTATTAATATCTGCACTGATCTTGCTTAAACATTTGTTGGGAAAGTATTGTCTAGCAGCTTGCTCTGGAGTGGGGAGAACAAGTTTTACAGTGTGAGTATCCCAGGCAGAGAGTAGCTGTGCTTTGCCCTCAGGCCAGGGAGCTGTAGTCCATCATGTCTTGATATTTCCAACATCAGTCAGCTACTTCTGTCATGACACAACTGCTGACGACCTTTAGTTCTTGAGATTTAACAAAGTGGATTTTAATTTAGCACAATGTTGGACAACCACACTAAAAATAAAACATCAAAGGTGGGCAAAAGCTTGTGATTTGAATAGTGGAGGTTGCCACCATTTTATTGATATGTGGCAGCCTTGCCACCTGTGTATCCAGACATTCTGGTTAGACCCTGTCCTCTTCCTCTCATTGATCTATGAGTCAAACTGGAATTCAAGAATCAGAGCTTTGAAGTGACTATTTGGGATTTTATATGACAACTGAACTGTAAGTGAAGTATTCTTGTTAAAAAGGATATACAAAAAGCAGTAAAACGGATAAAAAAAACGGCACCAGTTGCAAACTGTGTATTTGTTTTTTTCTCTTTCATTATCTAGCTCTGGATTACAGTAATTGGTTGCAACTTTCTAATAAATAGCTTAAGGTCACAGAGCTGAATCATAGACCATAACCCCCATACTACCTGAATGACGCATTACACAGATTTAGATTCAGCAAGGTAACCAGAGTACTGAAGACCCGGTTTAGAGAGTTTTTTGTATAAATAAAAAAATAAATATCTATTTGTCAATTTTGAATAATTACACTTATATTTAATATTGCGAAACCCTGATAATGTTGGGGAGCAATTCATAGTACGAGAATGTTCTACTACTACTTTATATTATTAGTTAATTCAACACCTGAAAATGAAAAATGTGCTTAATGGGAGAAAGAAAGTAAGTTTGCATTACATGCTGTCTTTGTCATCAACATGAGGTTTTGCAGACCTTTACTTGGCAGACGCTTTTATCCAAAGTGACCTACAAGGAGCTAGCCGTGACTGTCTTGCTCAAGGACACACCTGGTATGGGGGGGATGGGCTAGGGCTCGATCCTGCCACCTTCTATATCCCAGTCTGATGTGCATCCCATTGAGCCACCAGGCCTGTTTCTGTCTTTGTTATATTGTTTGGGGTACAAATTCATTTTCAGATAGAAATGACTCCATCACTTTTCAAATCTTGTTGACCATGTCAGTTCAGTGAAGGACAAAACAATTTATAGTTCACTTTCTTAATCAGTAATGTCATTTGTGTGATGTTTTTTTAGACAAAATTCCAATTTCTAGTTCTAAATATGGGCTGGCACAGTTGTAAGAAATTATGATGATTATCAAAAGGAAATGTACCATTAAACTGGTCAAATCTTTTATAGTGGTCTGATTTCATCTCATGTTACAGCAAGTGAGGTGAACTGACACAATAGTTTCAAATGCATTTGACAAATACCACATAACTTGAGATGAAAAGGCGCAAAGTTAAACATGTTATTTTCAGCAGTTTTGTCAAGTTGATGTTGAGTTTTTTTTAAAGAGGATATATGATAACTAATGGGCTACATAGCAAATGGCGCTGGATGGGGTTGTTGTAAATTTGTTGATGGAACTAATAGTTGGGTATAATGTGATGAGATATGGGAACAAAGAGCTCTGTTCTACTATGTTTTGTCAGATATTCTGTATAAAGAAATGATCTTTGAACAATCATGATCCAAAGTACTCCCTGATAGTCCAGGACTCCAGCATTGAAGCATGGTGACTTTTGTATTGTGTGTGACAAGTTCTGAACAGTGACATTTTGAAAGAGACTTGGGCTCCCTCAACAGTATTATTGTGAAGCTGCACGTCATTGCAGATGCCACCCCACACTTTTACAAGCTCAGCTTGTGCCTTGAGTTGAAAATTATAGGAAGAGTATCTTCCCAAGTGAGTGCAACCATTGTATGAGTAATTAATGAGCCCAACATTAAGGTACATGAGAACCACCACTTAGTGGTCAACCATGGGCCACGGAAAGGCTGCCGGTTTTCCAGCCAACCAAAGAATTTGATTAGAGCTCTGCATAAGTGGAGTTAGAGAACTTGTCAGTACATCACCCACTGAGGTAATCAGACTGGTGGCTCGCCACAGGACATGGTTGGCCACATGTGGCCTGATGTTTGTGGTATCCAGCTCCACCATTCCAGTGGAAAAATGATTACCAGAGCCACAACGGAAGAGCACCTTGCAAACCTGGATCAGGTGCTGAAGACTTTTAAATACTGGGCTGTGCCTCAAAAAAAAAAAGATATGTATGTCACAGCGTCATATTGTGTCATAATTCCTAATCTAAATAATTGCAGTTGGCTTGTACCCAATGGAGGATAAAATCACAGCCATCAAAGAGGTCACCAATCCTAACAACCTTTTTGAACTTAGGTCAAGTACAGAAAACCCACTGGATTGCACCATAAATTGAAAATTATTAGATGGTAAATAGAAAGGGACCTTAACCTGTCCAATAAGTCCCATGTTGGCAGAACGATAGAGGTAGACTTTTTCTGTGGGGCATCAGAATGGTTTTACTCTCGTGTAATTGCTCATGGAGGAAATATCAATGCACCTCTTGGCTGAAAGTTGTTCATTGTCTGTTGGTCCAGCACATTCAATAACTGAAATCCTGCTCCCTGGTATTTAGCAAATAAAACAATAGCTTCCCCAGATTCTTACATGACTTAGAGTGGCCAACCTGCCTCTGGCTTGAGTTGGAGTTTGGCAGATGTCCAGATGTTTTTCATCTGTCTCTGGAATTGTAGATGTTCACTCAAGTTGATTGATGGCACCATCACAACAAGGTGTTTGTGATACCACAGTGACAGGCAACAAGATAACATTCATTTGAGACAACAGATCATGTCCCTGATGGTTTTGCAGAGCAAGAAGTTCGTCCAGAAGAAGGGCTTAAAAAGATGATGCAGCGGAGTCCCGGGTCTAATCTTCTACTCTGCTTCATACCGCAGATGACAGATTGGCAGATTGTGTCATGTACTAGCAATGAGACCATCTTTGCTTATGACATGACCAGAGATCTGAGCCTGTGAGTTTGCCAGAGCTTCTAGATAGCAGCACCAGTCCTACACGTATACTGTGGTGGCATCATTAGTACCAATGAAACACTCATTGAAACACTAATTTATGCATGCTTTAAATTTATGGATGTGCATGTACCGTCTGATGATGAACATTGTTGCCAGGAAACCATAGACTTGCAATGAAGAAGACAATGAACAAGACCCTACCCCTAACCCTAACAATGAACAGGACCTTTTACACTACACCTGAACCTTAAGCTCACTTGAAAGTTCAACACCACAATTGCCACAATTTAAATTCAGCTGTCTTTTAAATCTCTGGAGTGTCTCTTACTGTGGATGAGATGTTATTGAGCGTGCTCGGGGACATTCTTCAATATTCACAATTTGCCTTGCTAGTTTATTGATCTGAGTGGTTTCTGACAACAGACACAATTTTGATTTTAGTGAATATATATTTATGTATTCTGTAGCTGAGTCTCACATCTCACAGGAAATCATAAATTTCTGGTAATTTCGTTAATCATTGTGCATCTGTACGAAACGTCACAGCAACCATGTTCCTGGCTTAAGTGTTATATTTTAAAATACTTTTTTCCATATTTTCTGAATTTCTCTTTCCATTTCATCTTTTTTTGGGCGCAGTGTCTCAGACACATTGTCCCAACACGTATGTTATGGATGTTTCAGTATATAAGCGGGTCATAAAATATATATTAAGGAATTTATTAGTTGAAATAATGAAATACGTGACCTGGTTAAATTAGTTTAACAAATGTTTCATTATTAATTATTCTCGCAATTAATAAATATACCGAATGCATACATACATATATATATATACATACAGATATGGTATCACCATATCAGATTATATCATGTTAGAGATATAATCTTATCTCTAACATGACATTTTGAGATTGTTGGACAAGTTTTACAATTATTCCATCCATACATCTGGTGTGTTCTCTGCTCATTATCTCCATGTGCATGAAAAGACTACTCATTTCTCCAGATTTAAAAAAGTATTGCCACTGGCCATGAAACAGATGCCAATCACAGAATAGTTTGTTTATCGCAACGGCTGTGATGTCTTTTATTGAAGTCAGTTACATGGGTTAGTGTGGTCACATGTATATGTTCATTTACTTCTGCATGTGATCTATATGCTGTCTGTGTGTTTCTATAATCTCTCAGGAATTACGAGTGGGGTGTTTTGTCACTACTTCTTTCACCATCACTGATTTGTACACTGGGACTGGAAACATGAAGACTAATGAGCAGACCTGCTCAGAATTCTGGAAAGAGAAATTCACTGCACTGACCTCAGTATAAATGAGAAAAATGAAAAAAAAAAAAAAAAAGACATCCAGTCAGCTAGAAGAGATAAGGCTAACCAGCTCAGCTCTCACCTCGTTGATATGTTCGCCCTTCTGGAGGACATATTTCAAATCAAACTGTCATCATCACAGGGATGGGTTTTACGATCTCAGCTTCCACCATTAACAAAGCATGAAGGGTGACATGTCAAAAATCCTGTGAACATGTTAGCCTTCCTGCTGACTTCTAACCAAGTGCAACTAATGAACTAATAAGAACCAAATCTGTTAACACCCTGCACCACAAATTTTTTATCAGTACATTCAGTTAAGTGTGCTATTTTAAAATATTTTTTGACAAGTTGGTTAGCTTGTACTGTACATAACAAAATGTATTCAAAAAAGTGCTGAAAATGAAGAGCACAAAGTCGACAGTATGGCCAACAAATGTCCAGGGGGTATTCTGAGTCAAGCACTTTTGAAATGATGACTTTGGGATCAGTTTGTACAATGTATTTTTTTTAATAACCAGCTCAGTGAATGCCAAACTGTTCTTTAGTCAAAAGAGTTCACCTAAATTGTATTTTTGCACAGTTTAACTCCCCTTAAGCAAGGTGCAGTATATTACATAGTTTAATGTAAATGCAGAAAAAATACAAGATGTACTATGTGAGATAATGATAAGGAAAAATCACTCAGCATTATATTCAATGCCTTTTAACCGATATAAGTAAATATTTATCTTCTGTGTAATATCTTCTATGTCAGCAGGCAAGTTGGTGCTGGCTAGAAGATGCTATTGTCATACACAGTAATCTCTTAACTGAAACTACTGGCTAAATATGTACTGTGATAACTGTGATTCAGGCAAAAGCATCAAATAGTTGTAGTAATGTTTTTTTTTTTTTATCTTAGAAGAGTAATAAGAAGGTACAGTGTCTTACAAACCTATAATGAAAGAGTTTTAAGAGCATTATAGTGATAATAGAAGCTGGATTTGTGATGTATGTGCTGTACTGGTCTATTTCATTCTATTCAGCTTCTTTCCAGTGGTTGTTGACTATGTCAGCATTTACATTGTCTTTCTCTTCTTCCTATACCGAACATGGAAAATAATTTAGATTATCAGCACAAATACAGTTCTGTGATGCTTTCCTAAGCTACTTTCCTTCCTCATTTCGTCCTTGTCTGATGTAATAAACAGTGATACTGGCTTAGTGTGTCTTAAATGCCATTCTGTCTGTTGTGCAGCAGAGAGAGAAAATGAATTTTGCCGAGCATACTGTAGACGTGCAAAAACAGAATGACAAAGAAACTGAAGAGCCTGTAAACGTCTAACAGAAGGTGTTGTACTGGGATAATTTATGAACTGTTGTTTATTGGTGTAGATAGCCCTGCAGATTTTAGAAATCCATGTGACTGCTCAACGCTGTAAGTGACAATGTGAACTGTAATTATTCTGGATAAATTTTAAAAATTTACAGCAACATTGTATAAAATCATATGTCAACAACATTCTGAAGGGACTTTGGACATAGGCCATGATCAGTTGTTGTAGACTTAAAACCAGAATATGGGTAAAAGAATGATAACCACAGTGACCGAAAAATCAAAGGAGACCATCCCTCAAACATGGCCTCTGTACACTATACTACATGTGCAGATACTTTTAATGTATAGTATGTTGAATGTCATGCTGCATCAAAAGATGCTACAATATTCACATTTCTGTACAACAGGACAGCTATCTTTCAAAGCTCTGGCTTGGCTCGGTATTTTTATTTTAACAATGTACTGTAAAAGAATTTGACATGAGTCTTTAATGGTTCCAACTGAAGGAGCATTAGAGTACATTTCGCAGTTCAATGCTCTTGACCATTAAAAAGCATCAATAGCTGCCAGGACCACAGGAATGTGAGAGCCAGACTCTATCTGTAAGGCAGCTTGTGGCCATAACTGTAAGCACTTGATCTCTGGCTACAGACGCCATTCATTTTAGCAATCTAATGCAGCTTGGTGCCAGTTTAGCCTGCAGCCATGTCACCACAGTATGGTCACCTATCCCTGTCTGCCATATGCAGCCTGAGTTTTACTGATCTCATTTTCCATTGACCCAAATGAGTCCAAGCTGCAGCTTGATCTCGTTTGTAATGGAAAAGCAGTAAATGTAGCCATGGAACATCAGATCAGTTGCAGTGAGGCTGGTGAGTAGAATAGACACTTAATTGTCCGAACAGGAAATGGAGAGTCTGCAGCACCTTATATTCAGTTTTTTAATGCACTATACTGTAACAAAGTGTAAGTGATGTTACGGTATCCCTTGTGTTCTATGTGATAACATGCTAAATGCTGTTCACATATTTGTGCAGCTGTAACCAGAAATCATTTTCCACACAATAATTTTATCCCCTTGTGAATATGACCACTGATTTATGTGGAGGACATAGCAACTTGCATTTTGGCAGACACAGCTATTAAATGATGTATGGCAGCAGTTCTATCAAGACAAGTGGACAACTTTGCAATACTGAGAACAATCGCCTAGTCTGTGCACTGCTACATGTTAAATGGTGGTCTGCTTTGCATATAAGCTGATACCACAGGCCATAGTAATTCAGTCTCAGCGTAATGCCTATTCAGCGGAAAACAGGAGTGTTTTGTCAGAATCCCAGGATGGATGTTAGGGCTTGTACAAGTGATATCTATCCTGATGACGGCCAGTGATTTATTACAGAGGAAACACAGGAAAATGCTCAAGCAGGATGCTTTTCCCTTCACTTAGATTTTCTATTTGAATTAAATGAGGTGTGTATGTAGGCAGACAGAGGGAGGCAAGGGTGGTGAGAGATAGCATGCAGGAGAAAGGACATATTTCATCTTCCCATTCAAAGTGTTGTTTTCAGCAACTTTGAAATGAAGGAGAAAAATGCTGATAGAATTGCTCCACTATGTATTGCAGTGGACTGCAAAGTACAAAAAAACCCTAGGTCAGACATTGGTGAGGCATCCTGCATACAGGGCATTTTTTTCTGCCTTTTTTGTCTCCCCAGGTCCCCAGTGACTCACTTTTTGAACCTGCAGTGATTGATGGGAGGTGTGCCCTTGACAGGGCCAGGGTAGGCTGGCCAAGGGCAAGATGCAGCAGCTATCCAATTGTATATAAACAAGGAAAGAAATGTCATTTACAGCATTTGGAGATAGATGCTGTGAGCCTCACTACCGGGAAGCATGCTTAAGCATGCTATTTCATTATTACTAACTCCAACAGCCAGCCCCATAAAGCGGGTTTCTACATCAGAATGATGTGTGCATCACATAGAACTAGTGAGAAAAAAAACAAGATGGGATAGTGTAGATGTTGTGGTCAACAATTTGAGTCAAACATTAATGATTAAGATCAGTATTTTGAATAACAGTTGTCCTTTGTTGGCTCATATTTTATCACAGTACATTCTGAACATTTTCAAGTTACAGTATTTCAACAGTTTTGATTTAGCATAGATCCTGACACAGTGTATGTAACACACACATTTATGGTTTATCATATGTTGCCAGTAACTACACTGCAGTACCAGCTGAGCTAATTATGCAAAATAACTTCAAACAAGCCCAAATCTCAAAATAGTTTCACTACAAGAAGTACAGAACTTCTGTGGCTGGCTTTGTGTTGCCATGTTTTTATGTTCACTTATTCAAAATTCAAAATTATTCAAGTTCTTTGTGTGTGTATACGTGTGTGTGTGTGTGTGTGTGTGTTTGTGTGTGTGTGTGTGTGTGTGTGTCAGATGGGTACATTGTGGCTTCAACATTGCAGGTACAGTACATTTACTGCAGCTCGTACTGAGTCATCAGTATCAATCAAAGACTGCATTACAAACATTTAGAAATTATTTGCACAGTATTGTGTCAACCTGTTTTTTCTGCTGATGTGGTTTATAATCAAATGGTCTCCAAATAGCCGGACGTTCAGTTCTTTTTAACTGCTGTATATGTCAGACTGTATATTAATCTATAAAATGGAACATCTATTGGACCACCTTTATTAATACCTGCAAAGTGCTCACTTAGTTCAGATCTGGTTGGTCTCCATTAAAAGAAGAGGAACCCATCTGGAATAGATGCATCCATTATGCCTGTAAGGTCACATGCCTCTACAGTTCAAATATAGACGTGTGTGTCAAGTGACTGATGAGCTGAGCTGATTGAAGTTTTCCTCTAGTAGCACAACACACCTTGTCTATTTCTTGCTGTTTCCTTCCTCCTTCCTTTGAGTCTTTGAATACACACTAGCACACACTGTCACGTTTCCTTTTGATTCCAGTTCTTTCATTTGATCTACCTGAGTTTATTTTCCTATCTTTACATTTATGCACTTTGTTTTTGATATACATATTTTTTTTATTGTTTCTGAGTCATTTAGAGTCTGTTATCCAGCATTCTTGGCATTTGTTTGTCATGTTGTTTTTGTCAAGTTGAGATGTTTATCTGAGTTTCTTATTTTATCTCAAGTGCACAATGTGACTTTCTCTGTTTCTTTGGTGTATCTTCGTTTCACGTGCAAAATAAATTAACTTTATGCTCAAGGTGGCAGTGCAGGGGCGAAGAGGATGAAGTAGTGAGATTCACATGGTTGATGTTGATTATCAGTTTTACTTGCACACAACTTTCACATATCTATATCCCACTTGCCAGAATGTCACATTAGCAGTACTGATTTAGTTAATTTTCATTTTGGAAATTTCTTTTTTGTAGAACTGAGTAGATATGAAGAAGTGTATTTTATGTTAAAGCAACACCAAAAATCCAGTGGTGATTTAGATTTTTTGTTCCATTTTGTGCCTTTATTTGATTGTCAATTTTAGAGAGATGACAGGAAACGAGGAAGATGAAATAGAGAGATGCGTGCATCCATGAGATCCATGTTGCAGGTCATTGATGGTGCCTTAAGCCCTAAGATTTCAGGGAACCTGCTATTTTACATTTAAGGTCTGTGGTTGTTTCCATTTACAACCATACATAAATTCATTGTAATGAACTTGAACAGCGTTAACAGAATGAAAGGTCATTTAAAAATGTATTCAGTCAAAATGGTAGCCAACATGATCCTCTATTTATTTGCAATGGTCACATATTAATATATTAATAAAGAACTAATTGATGAATACTGGTCTCTTGGGACATTAGACATGATGGCTGAGGAGGATCTAGACGTAATTACCACAGGTTGATCTAATTATGCATGCCGTTTCAGAAGGACTCACCAATACATGGCATGCCACTGAGATAATTAACTGCACATGGTTACTCAGGATATTAACTCTGAGGCATAAGAGAAACAGATGTTCTGTCAGAAATTCAAAAAAATTGCATGTTTAATTGTGTACCTAAACATCTTTGTCTCTCTCATTTTTTTTAGCTGATATAAAGGCATCTTCTAGCTTTGTCTATCTGTGACCTGTTGAATAAATTAGGTCTGTATGTGAATAAATTATAAGTTGGAGCATAAAGGACTATTAAATGAATTATACACTTCTTTAGCCAACAGTTTCCTGATGGCCGCAGGATAAAATCCTGCAGTGAGTACATTTTGTCCTCAAGTATCAAACATGCTGCTTTTTTTTATTATGGGTCAAAAAATTAACCTTCAAGAGTCTTTACTCCTTTTCTTTTGCTCATTTTAGTTTAAAACAGAACACATGACTAACGCCTCGTCTCGTGTATGTCCTCTGTGCAATACATGCTTATTACATCCAGCTCTGGACATCTAATGATGTTATGAATGTCTGATGATTTTTGCTCTATTTAAATCAATTTTACTTACGTGTCTTCAATGAACAAATCATGTGTGAAACCTTTTTGTTTGAGTGAAACTTGCACAAGAGTGGGGATATTTTTTGGATTTACTTCCATGTTCGGATATTTTCTGTAAACGGGCTGATTAGTCAGCATGTCAGCAATGTCTTTACATTTTCATAAACTTCGTACAATTAAACAGCATTTTATTTGATACATTCATGTAGACTAAACCTTCTTAATCACTTGTTATCATTTTAGAGTACTTAGGTTGTGATTTATGAAATAGAATGTCCACTGGTAATATGTGCAGTGTTTCATAATTCACTGACAAAATCTGTGTATGTAAGTAGGAAGTATTGTTCATATGCAGGTTTTTGGTACGAGTCTAAGTAGGTTTCATATATCAAGTCCAACGTTTGTGACAGGATAGGACAATAAGATGGGGCCACCTTTACTTTATCCTCTCTTTCTTTGACTTCCTGTGATGTACTGCCTCTGCTCTCCTGTTTTACCTCATCATTTTCTTTTGCCTTTCTGTCCTTTTTTTGCTGCTTGTGCCAGAGCTGCTTTAATAATTTCCCTTTATTCACTTGCTATCACTATAATCTGACTATGCATTGTCCGTAGTTGCCCTGTGCACTGGACTATGGACTATGGACAAAGAAACAATGTACAGTGTACTGTTCTATATTTGCAACAGTTCTGTAGTATAAAATACAGTTAAATTAGTATTATCTGCTATACAACGTTTATTTAATCAGGAAAATCGCACTCTGACTGAGATTTAATTTTTAGGGGAGACTTGAATACAGAAGAAGCTGCAGTTGGTGTTCGACACACAGTTGCAGCAAATAACATTATTGCAATAAACTCTATGGCTTTGTAAGATTGTAAAATATATTTCTTCTAACATCATCTAACATTTCAATAACATAGACTATACGGTATGGCCATGTTAAAAGAGAGACTTCTAGTACTGAATGAATGGGTGGCAATGATTTCATCTTATTGACTGGAAGACAAACAAGAAAGTAGACAAGAAACTTGAGGCAGACTTGTGTTGTAGTTTTGTTTACAGAAATCAACAATGTCTAGTTCATTAATTATGCAATGCTGGATATGACACGATGAATTAGGCCTCAAGAAAAAACACTGAGCAGGACTCCAAAATGAAATACAGTCAGTACGTTTTACACTGGGGACGTTAGTACTCTTATGCTTAAATATCTTTACGTCTGCTTTACATCTCAGACTGGGCATCATTTTGTACATCATCAGTCATACCACTGCTTATTATAATCATTAAATCCATGTAATGCTGTGCTGCATGCAACACAAAATACAGTTTAACATGTTTGAGTTAAGCAGTATTAGGATTGAAAGTCTAAACTGTGCTGTCTGGCGTTGGTAATTACACCTGATTAATCATCTTTTCTGTTTTTGTACTGTGCAACAGAAAAACATCAAATTACACATTAATCAAGTTAACAGCACAAAAGGTTTTAACCCACGTTGTACATGAGCTCCTCCAAACTGACGTGCATAGAAGGAGAAAAAGTCTGAACCTCAGTAAAAGTGCTGTTTTAGAAATAACATATTTTGCCCAATATTCCTTTAATTAATTTTAATGCTTTGCTGTATTACTGTATTTTGAAAGGGACAAAATTGGTTTGTGAAAAACAATAGTTGCTAAATGTCCATTTATGAGAAATGACAGTATTCTAATATTTTACATACTTTAGTGCCACGCAAAAAGCAAGTGTTTCATTTTGAAAGTGGTTTCTTGTGGTTAGGAGTGACCACACTGGAGGAGAAACAATCATGCAGACATTTTGTGCTATAGGCTTCAAAATGTGTATTAGAAGTACTTAGGAGAGACTTTAAAATGTTCTTTAAATTTTCAGTTGCATGGTGGCTCAGAGGATAGCGCTGTCACCTCACAGCGACAAGGTCCTGGGATCAAATTTGCCAATCTGTTCAAATCTGGGATCTCTCTGTGTGGGATTTGCGTGTCTGGGTGTGTGGGTTTCCTCTGGGTGCTCCAGTTTCCTCCCACAGTCCAAAGACATGCAGGTTAGGTCAACTGGAAACTCTAAATTGCCTGAAGGTGTGAACGTGCTTGTCAGCCTGCATGTGTGTTAGCCCTGTGATAAACTAGTGACCTGTCCATCGCGCCCAATGCATGCTGGGACATAATCATGCTCCAGCTCCCTGCAAGTCTGAGCACGACCGTGTATAGAAAATGGATGAATATAAAATGCTGGTGGTGGAGAGTTGTCTGTAGCAGTTGGTGATTTGTCTCCTCATTTTGTGAGCTTGTGGGAATCTTTACGATGCATGATGAATAAACACAGTCAACTAGTAGTTCCCTGTAGTGACCTAAATATCTTCATTCATAAAGACAATTCACTTTCACATACATACTGTACATACATTCATACTCAGGTTACAGTGAATGCATTTTTATGTATGTACTCAATCGATTTTTACGAATGTTGCCTCTTTGATACCAGTGCAACTCAAACATAATCATGAATCTCAAATAAAGGTCTTAACATGTCAGTAATGAAAATGTAAACATTGTCTAAAGCATTTCTGTTGAAACTCTGTTACTTACAAGCCATTATTGTAGTATCTGCTGTTTTAAGGGATGCGGCATGTTCTAATAATTTAGAACATGATGTATTTAATTTGAATATTGGACCCATGAGGTCACAACTGTGTAATCAGTATGATAAATTCATCACAGCAAAGGTATATATTCCCAAAAATCACTTACTAGTAAACAAGATGGATATAAATACATGTAAACCGGTTAGATAATGCGAGCGAATTCAGCAGAGCTTCCACTTCAATAACTGCATTTTATGCATTTCAACTGCAGTTTATTTTTATGGTGCTTACTCGAAACCATATTTGGTCAGAGTCAGCGTCTAACAAAGACACACTTTGAAAAGTAAATGAGCCTTTCTGCATTTTCTGGCATCGTTTTGGCTGCTCTCTGATATCTGTACTAAATGCAGGTGGAGAATCTGGGATGTAACATGTTAACTATTTGTTAATTTTTTGAGGAAATGGTTTCATGAGAGCAGTAGCCATTGAAAACAACAGCAAACAGAGACTTGAAAAATCATCGTACTTCTCTTGCAACACTGTAGGGAAAATGCTGCACAGTTGCTATGGATCCCTCTGTTGCTAGGCAATGAGTTGATTATCAGAGTTTTTTATATAAGGGGCAAAGTGGTGTTTTCAGAGGGCTTTACAACTGACAGGACCTGTGGAATAATAGACAACACCGTCCGCAATTTAATTATATCATATTATTATATGTTTACAATCATGACTAAAATAAATGCATAATAAATATTGATAATCTGCATTTTTACATAAAATGTAAACAGCATGGAAAAATTACAATACCTATATACTCAATACTTTCATAGTTTCTAGAAGCTTCTTTATTTAGATGTCAGGCACTCATGTTCATTTAAAGCGTACAAGATTCTTTCTTGGCACAAGAACAGTATCAACCCAAAAATGCCAAAGGAATTAACTCAAACACCTGTTTGCTGATAATTTATGCTGCTTCATTTTCTTTAAATATCACATTTATAAGCGGTGGAGACAGTGAGAGGATATCATTATGATGTTGCCCTCTTGTGGTTGCACTTAGATCCCAGTCTGATCGAACCTTTTTTTCACTGGTTATTGTTGTTTTTTATACGGTGCTTTGCAGTGCACATTTTCTTTGTTTTGAGACATGTTAAGGGGATATGCTGAAAATCTCTAGAATGTCTAAAGCTAACATTTTTAATGTTCACTGTCCAAGAATGAATGTTATACCTTTTGGAGGTTTGCGAAATTTGCCAAATACAAAACACGAGCAATTGAGTTCTTCAGGGACAGTATCCTTCTGGCTCAGTCTCAGCCTTGATCAAATTCACACATGCTTTCTGTCCATGTAGTAAATTTAACATTAGAACAATGATGAAGGATTTACACAAACCTGATTATTATTATTATGATTTTTTTTTGTTTCTTTTTTTACACACATGCTTGATTACATGATTACGTCTGAAAATGAAAAAGCCTACAATAATCTGGTGGTAGACATTTCTTAAATCAATTCAATTTTTCAATTCAATTTTATTTGTATAGCACCAAATCACAACATAAGTCATCTCAAGGCACTTTATAGTGTAAGGTTTATGACCTTACACAAAATATTTGTAGAAAACCCAACAGTCCCAATTGAGCAAGCACTAGGCAAAAGTGGAGAGGAAAAACTCCCTCTAAACTCAGGCTCAGGATGGGCGGACATCTGCCTCGACCGGTTGGGGTGAGTGGACAGAGAAGAGAGAAAAGAACAGCAGGTAACAGAGATCAAGACAATAACAGCGAGCAGCAGACGAGGCACCAGGCAGGTTGGTAGGACCAGCAACCACAGCTCCAAGAGCGAGGATACCTGCAGAAAGATACAGAGATGTCACATGTTAACATTAACAAATGGCAGCGTAAGCACAGGACACATGCCTGGTGTGAGTGAGGGAATATACATGTAATGTTGGCATCTCAAACACCATGCAGTATTTACATAGATATATACTGTAATGATTGAGAAACTACTATGCGCTGTACACTAGGATCTTTGGTTGGTGAGTACCTAGAAAAGATGAAGACAGTGATTTTTGCTAATTTGGCAAGCACCCAGCTGCTTAATCTCTGACAAACTAGGGAGACCACATTAACAAGGTATTATTAAGACAAGCCACAGAGAGCATTCTTTGTAGTTTGGGCACAGACAACATTGTGAATACACAGACAGTTTGATTCTGTTGATTACAGGGTGTTGAATTGTTTCCTAAGCATTTGCCACATTTTAGATTTCATTGACAGATACTGAAGTAGTAGTGTTTAAAGTGTTTCAGCACTTTGAGGATACCTTTTAAAGTTCTGATGACTCCCTTGGCACCTAACCTACTGTATGTTGTGTTGATATGAAATGCTATTACCAAGGAAAACATTAAATAGGGCAGACTTACCGCCCACTACATCAGTATAGCTTGTTTGCCCGGAGGGTGGATGAGACTGGAAGTCGAATGTGACAACACATTGTTTGAGTTGAGGGGACAATAAGCAAAGGAGGAGGCAGCTACACTAAATAAAACAAGCAACAACTGTCAACAAGGAATTGATGAGAGCAGCAAGATGCATGACTGGCTGGTTCTTAAACCATCTCGTGAGCTATTGTAATTTCAAAGTTCCCAACCATGCGGATAATTCCTTGAACCCCAATCCAGGCAAATCATCCATGCACAAGCCCAAATGAGGTGTTGTGAGGATGATTTACTAATCATAAGCGGTAACCATGGGGATCATCAGGGAGGAAGCACCGTTCAGTAATCATGTAATGTAAATGTTACAGTCTTTAGTTTCAGAGTGCAGGTATATTAGTATTAACAAGGGGGCATTTCTCATTAACTGTAAGAGCGGTTAGGCCCATGACACCCCAGAAGGCTCTGCAGCAGTTTTAATGCTGCCCTCACACTAACCCCACCAGTGCTGTAGTCTTTTTCTCTCACCATACTTTCGATCCATTTCACTGTTACTGTTTTGCTTTTTGGGGCAGAGCAGCGTCACTAATTTTCAACTTACTTCCTATGGTTGTCGTCTGGGGCAGTCCATGTACAGCAAAGGTATTAAACTTCCCTCAGGCTTATTAATAACATCTCTCTGCTTCTAGGTGAAGCACAACTCCTCCACCTGTCATCTGGAGGACTTTTTCTGACAGTGTCATTTGTTTTCCCATGCTAAACATCCTCAAACTCAATATTTACAATAGTTCTGTTGGTGCTGTCAAAGTCACTCGTATCACACTTTACAAAGTAAACTTTATTAGTTATGATATCAAATGTAGTACTTATATCCAGATCTTCCCATTTGGAGCTCACTAATTAACACGCCACATCTCATCTGTTTACATACATATATTTATACTAATGGTCACAAACTGTATGGTTTACTTTGGGACATTATGATCTCACCCCTTCCTTTTGTGTAAAATCCAAATTTTGGCAAACTAGCAAAAATAGACTGTAAGATGGCTGTAGTTAGCACTTTGTTCATCAGTTGCTAGTATTAGAATTTAATGCTGAAAAAAACAAAGCATTTTTTCCAGACTGTGTTTTAAACTTTCACTGAAAATTAACAGAGACACGTTTATTTAAAGATGTGGGGGGTTTTTTTGAGTGTTGAGTGTTGTTCTTTCGCGAATTGTCAAGTGCAAGTAACAGTTTTATTTTGAGAAAGCTGTGGTGACAAAGAGAGTGCCTCTGTTTGACTAAAGCAGGGTCAAAATATGCAGAGAGAGATATGGAGGAGAGATTTGGTGCTTTCTGTTTTCATCTAGCGAATGAATGTACTTTGACATCTCTGGGGAAAACTGTTACTGGTTGCCTTCACAAAGCGCAATGGAAAATGGCCCTATCCACCCCCCAACCCCTCCCTTTCGCTCTCTCTCTCTCTCTCTCTCTTTTTTTTCTAAGAAAGCAATGGGTTAGAGAATATGACAAACCTTCAGGGTATGTAGTGTAGTAGGAGAAAAGTGTGTTTAGGGGGAATCGAATTACAGAATATAACAGAGAGGATAGATGGGCCTGTTCGGTCAAGTGGTTTGCTGGGTAGTATTTTAGTAACAGTATTTGTAGAGAAACATCATAATTAACCAGTATGTCCAGAATATTAGAAAGAAATGGTCTTTGAGCATAAAGCGGAGTTCATCTAAGTAGTAGTTCGTACCATCATGGTTTTAAGTTTCTTTTCGTTATCAGCATTCACTCCAAAAGTGCTTTCAGTTGTGTTGAAACAGAAACACACCAGTTATATACTACATCTTCATATACAACTCTGTGATGTCATAGATGAGTACAGTCACAACTATCTGCCTTCAGGCCTCAGGGGAGTATTTCATGACGCTGATACTTCATGATGGTAGAGATGATACAAGATAGTACAGCACAGTGTACAGTTCCTCTGGCGCACAGCTTACAAATGACTCTATTATGATAACTAATTTAAGATAAGATAAGACAAGATAACACTTAATTGATCTCCCGAGAGTGAAATTCAGGTATCACAGCAGCAGAGTAAAACTAACATCAAAAGTTAAAACCAACAGATACAGAATAGATCAACAGCTTAATAGTAATAATAACAATATACAGTTAGGGAGGTGAGATACAGTAGATAGTAAAGTTTGTGAGTTCACGAGAAGCAACAACAGCACCAAACTGACAGGTGCCTTTAAGCTGACCAAATCAGGTAGATTGAGTGTGTTTGAAACGCTGGATTCGAGAAGTCCGATGACAGCAGGGTCCTGTTCGCCTTTTCATCCTCACCAGCTGAGAACTGTCCAGTTACAGTGACTCAGGACTGAGTTCCTTCAATCATGTCCCTTTCTGGTCCGTGATCAGCGCTGATGACACTTCCACTCTCTTGGAGAGACACCATCTCAGTGAGTTTCCTCTGCTCCACAGCTCCATCTCCTCGGCTACAGGGTGACTTCAGGTCTTCTGGAGAATTTCTGGTTGATTCCAGGTCCCCCTCCTGGGATCAGATCTGTGTTTTTCAGGGCAAATAGCTGGTAGCTAATAGCAGACTACCTGTTGTCATATGTAAAAAAGGTAAGGCTTAGGCTGAAGGTAAGACTTCATTCCTTGTGAATGAGGTGCAATAGGATTTATTGAGAATAGTTTTAGTGCAGGCATGGACTCATGGACATTCCTGTGTCCAGTGGTCCAAGGTTGTCACAGATCCTGGCACGGTGCCCTCTTAGCGAGCATCTGAGCCTGCTTGAGCATGCGAATAAACACATGTTACACCACATGTTGAAGACTTATTTAACAATGATCTTGGCTTCACCGTTGGTCTGGGTCATTGTGCCTTTCTGTACCATATTGTGTGCAATGCTTAAACCCCCTTATACTGTCACTGCTAAGTTATTTGGACACATTAGGGTTAAATTTGGTATATTTATACATTGTGAAAACTATTTCTGGATTTGTCTGCAACCCATGCTCTCGACAGTAACTATCAAGATCTTTTTTTCTGTTCTTTTTGCATTTCAAAGTGCTGTAGGTCTCTTCTGCTCAAAAAGAGACTATAAAACGACTATGTCTAATGTCTATTTTGTGAAGTTACAGTTGCCCATAACTGTCTCTACCTAACTGGTTTTTTGTTTGTTTGTTCTACATAAAACATGCTAATGAGTCCAGGAATTCAGTCATGTATCCATTTCCAAGTACATCCTCTAGTGGTTTTGAGTTCATATTTGGCCTGATCATTCCAACTGTGAGGCTGGCAGGGCTTGAGGAGTAAGTCAACGGGGTCGAGTTTTAAGGTTAACATAAGAAATAAACAAGTATGGAGGAGAATTTGTAATAAAACAATCTGAATCATTGTTAACAAATCATTTCACTCACAAAGGCCACTTTCCAGGATAACAGCTTCTCAAGTGTCGCGTGCCAGTTTTCATTTTGTTGTTGGCAAATGTACAGTATCAAGTAAAGAACAGACAGAGGGAACAAAAATTAATACTGTACATATTTTGAACAGACTCTAGTGTCCAGCCATCCGTGCAGTTCTGCATCTAGCTTATTCAGTGTTACCATCTGTGTTGACCAAAGAGGAAATGTGGTTGTAGTGTGATGCTAATGATGCCAAAGTTTGTTTAAATAAACCTTAATGTGGAAAGAACTGACAGCAACATTTATGGACTGGGTGAGGTCGAGGCTCAGGGAATACCCTGGCACATGATAAATAATTGTTTTATATAGTTTATTGTGAGCACACGGTTGTTATGGATACATATTTTTGCTAAATATTTTATTGTGTAGGCTTATCTTCTGTCTCTGATAATGATTGCATAGTCTAGCCCTGCTATGTCTGAAGTCACCAGCTGTTGGTTCCTGTGTAGCTACACAGTATGAATGGGTAGTCCAAGTGTACATTTAAAGGAGTCTACTGTGCATATCTGTTTACATGTCTACAGCATGTAGTGCAAGTATGTAAATGAGGCATGGTATCTCTCCTTTCCTTTACATGAATTGTATGGATGAGTGCGTTATCTGTGTTGTTCTATAATATACTACTGAGTTATTGATCTTTACTTTCTTCTTTACATAGACTCTCTACGCTGCTGAAACAGATTAAAACGTTTATCACTGGACTAGAGTACACTACAAGAACACCATTAGACAAAATCTGATGTGACTGGATATGCTGAACTGAAACTGAAGTTATCAAATATGTGAAAACTTGGAACATGTGTTTAGGTCGAATTAAAATATGTTAAATTCAGTCCATTTTACATTATCACTACAGCATCAGTTTACCCACCTTGGTGCACACAAGTGCATCTGAAGTACTGTAGTTCAATAGAAGCCTTTTGTTTTTGTTGGTGTAGTGTCATTATTTTTTTATATAAATTTCTTTGTTTTGGCAGGTCCTCCAGTCATCGTAGGAATGAGCATCAACATAGCAAGCATTGACTCCATCTCAGAAGTAAACATGGTAAGTCAGAACATCTTTTTTATTTTACACGTTTTTACAAATACACAATCCCTCACTGGCTTCCCACCCACAGGCACTGCCAGTTGTCTCTGACTCATTTGATCTGTGTTGGTGGACAATAATTCTACATGTTTTTAGTAAATGAAACCTTGGTTTTCACAATAAATAGAAAATAAATAATCTTTTTTTTAAAATTTTGAATAATTACAGTTATAGTATAATCCACTCACTGCTCTGCAAAAAATAAATGTATTCTTTTGCTCTAGCAGAGGCATTAGAGCAGTCACAATACAGGGTGAGAAGTGAGGAAGGCAATATGGCTGGAGTCTGAATGGTGACGTCATTCTGTCTCTTAGCTCTCTCTTTATTTTACTCAGCATGATATAGTCACTCACAGTGCAGCTCACTCCTCCCACATGGTTTTTTATGTGTGCTGGGCTCGATCACCCTTTCTTTCTTTCTTTCTTTCTTTCTTTCTTTCTTTCTTTCTTTCTTTCTTTCTTTCTTTCTTTCTTTTGTCTATCTATAATCTGCAGCTTAATTTGTTTTAATGTTCAAGACTTAATTGATATATCTTAGTTTCTTTGAAGGGGACACTTAATACGGCTAAATATATATTAAATTGCCACTTACCGCTAACAATTAAGTGTCAAAAAATGTTATCTACATTTTTCTAATCAATTTACAGTCTCTCTCTTCAACTCTGTATATGAAATGGCTCATTTTTAATGACAATAGACCCAATATGCAATTCTCTATTGATATTTATTGATGTGTTTATTCATATATATTTCTGATTTTAATACCAAAAACTTTCTGTCATTAATAATAAATCAGTAAGATGGACTAGATGTGCATCATGCTCGAGCATGTGATGTGAGGATGATTTGTAACTGTTAAATATAATGTATTGATATTGCGCAGTTGGATTAAAGTATCAAGGTTGCATTCCAGTATTTGATCAGGGAAACATTAAATACAGTGCTCATGGTCCAGGTAGAGTGGTTGTGTTTTAATGTATATTGAAAGTGTAAGACAATGACCTACCACAATGCAATAAGCAGGTCTGCATAATATTTCTGTCTAAACTTTTCTCACTGTATACTGTTTACATTAAGATAGAGTACTGATATTTGTTCTTCATGGCACTTACTATAAACACTGTAGTACATAGTGCATTAGCTGGAAAACATTATATCTTCATTTGAGCACTTTTCCAATTAGATGCAGTATTATACAGGAGTACAAGTACAGTAGCATTTGTTGGTTTCCTGCCCATTTACTATTCTACAAATGCTGAGTGCTTTAGTTTTTCTGATTGTACAAAAAAGCTAAAGAATTTATCTGTTCATTGCTGCCACAGTCCCTAAGATATATTTTTTTCTTTTTAACCTTTTTTATTTTACATTGTGGCAGAGAACCAGATAGATGCATTTTAATGTTTTATATTCTCATGTATTATTGTATATGTATATTTTAGAATCAACAGCTTTGTCCTTGTTCTCATATTGTATTTAACTGCTGTTATTTCAGCATTGCCATGAACATTTTTTTGAACAAATAACATAATTTGCCTCCTTTTTCTTGCTATTTTGTGTTAAATATTAATTTTAATGTAGTTTGATTTCACCAGACTGTGTTTATAAATGCCAACGTAAATGTCACCTGGCGGTATGAGGGCCGCTCCATTCACCACCACAAGTGTGCCGGCACAGAGCAAGCTGGCACAACGCGGCTAACTGCTGTATATTTCCTTGTGTGTGCATGAACGGTGTCCTGTGCGGTGAGAAAACAGTCAGTGAGCATGTGTGATTTTGACTGGCATAAAAAGACGCCGTGCAAGACGGTGTTCGCTTACACTGTTCAGTCAGTTGCTCCGTGAAATTAAGAAACACCAAATGGCAGGAAAAAGGAGGCAAATTATGACCTCTTTGGCTTGATATAAATATATTAATGTGTTACCCCAAGTAAGTAACTATTTCTGCAGGGGTCACTCCAATTATTTAGCTTCACTAGGCACAGGCGGGAAACAATAAGATAATCACCAAACAGAAAATAATGTTTGCTAAATTGTTACTGTAGCTTCTGACCTTGTGTACAACTGAACTGTTATTTGTCTGTGACTTTATGTGAGGTTTTTTCTTTCTCCACACTCCAGGACTATACCATCACAATGTATTTCCAGCAGAGCTGGCGAGATAAGCGTTTGGCCTATGGTGAGCTGAACCTAAACCTGACTCTGGACAACCGTGTAGCAGACCAGCTTTGGCTTCCTGATACCTACTTCCTTAATGACAAGAAGTCCTTTCTTCATGGTGTGACAGTAAAAAACCGTATGATCCGACTGCACCCTGATGGCACCGTCTTATATGGGCTGAGGTAAGTACTCTTATCTCTTATTTGTCTTTTTATGCCACCTAATGTTAATATGTGCATTGATTACACTCTATATTCATTTTAATCTTATTTAAACCAATGTTTCTTTTCCTTTTAATGTGTGCCTAATCAAGCAGGTTAAAGCAGAACTACATCACTCAGACATTCTTTTATTTATTTTTTACACCTAAACTGAAGAATCTACGATGAATTAAAAGCACCACTGCTCAACACGTTTCAGGTTTTTGCTGCAACAATTTGACTTCATCTGGTATGACCAGTAGCTTATGGCAGCTAATGTTAGCAAGTGTTTCTTTGAGTAATGCACTTTGGAGAGATATTACAGTATAGTTCACTGACTTTATGAGTCTGCTTCACTTGTGCAACTCTTAAGCTAGAATAGTTGTGCGCTGGCATATTTGCACTACTCTGCGATTACACTGCTGAAAGGCTACCTTCACGGTGTGGTTTATGTTCTACTGTGTCAAACTTCTTCAACGCTGTGGTGAGTTTTTTTTTCTGGATACTACAATGGTGATCACATCATGTTGGAGTTGGAACTAATAGATGTTGAAGAACAGATTTTTATATTGAAATTACTGCAACGCAGAAAAGAGAGAAGCGAAGACGAGGAGATGGTTGTACAACCACTGAACAACTGAACTCACACTATAGCAGTTTAATTTCTGTGGAGGTGCAGATCAGGATGTGATGTTGGGTAAATCGTCAGATAAGCGTCTACTTCAAACATGGCATAGCTGTTACATAGATTTGATGCATAAGCACAAATAAGCACTAAAACTACATTTTGACTACATTTAACTATATTTCTACAGAGGTGCTTAATAATCTATATGTCTCCAGTTTGCACTTGCATTTCAAAGACAAAACAGATCAGGTCAATTGGATGCTCCAAGGTGTTACTGTAAGTAAGAATGTGAGAATGTGTTTCTCTGCCTTTTCCCAGCTATTGACTGGCAACCAATCCAGGGCATTTCTCTGCTTCTAATCCAGAGCATGTTGGGAATTACCAAAAAACGAAGTTGGTATGGTATAGAGGAGGGATGAATTTTTCATGTCTTTTTAAATTTTGCTTTTGAAATTTAATAATGCAAAGCGTACGTGATGCCACTGAAAGGAAATATGGATATGCACAAAAAATATTTCATCCATGTTGGGTGAGGCTTCACCCCATGACCTTACTGAGGATTTGCATGCACAGAAAATGGATGAATGATATCACAAGGGTTTAGAAATCTAGTGTAAGTTAAAATCTAGAACAAAATACAAGAATACAAACAAAATACAAGCCCAGGCCTATGATAACTTTTAATTAAATAACTGATATTTCATCATCAGTCATTTGCCTCAGTCGTATGACAGCACTACAGCAAGTAAAAAATAGATAACCTACAATATGATCCCATGTGGCATTAGAGAAACAAGATGTCTGCTGCTTGTATGTATCATTTGGTTCTGTGGCAGGATGGATTATGACAGATTTATTTTTGGAAACAATAAACAGACTTTTAAGTTTTATTTCTAAAATTAGTGAGTCCAGTGTGACTCATGACAAACAATAACAATGTTTTGTTTGATAGGGTATGTTAAATCCAACAATCACTGACCCAGAAAGGCTAAAAAAAGGTTCAAGATGCTCAACACCTAAATGTCCCAGATCACTGTGACAAACTAGACAATTCAGTCAACGGTAAATGAACCCAGAGGGACCCATCTAAAATCCCTTGAGGATGGCTAAAAGTAAGACAGCATGCGCTGAAGTTTGTTCAAACTAAGTTTGCTGCTTTTATTAACACGGGCTATTAAAATAAAGTAGTTTGATGGAGGCAAAGAAGTTGGGAATGTGTTTTGTTCCATGAATTTAAAAAAAATGGCAATGACAGGGTTTAGATCACATGAAGTAATGAATTATTAATGCAATAATCAGTATTCAGAAACTCTGAATTACTGAATTGGTGCTGACACAAAAGGGGCTATGATGGCAGGAAGTTTTTCTTTTTTTTCCTTTTATGATTCTTCACAAGACTATTATCAGCACTGCAGAAGTGCAGTGTCACTGCTGTTAAAGCTGCAAATGTCTGTCTACTAAATGAATCTTTATGGTTTGTGACCAGATGTCCAAGAGTAATCTCGGAGCAGCACATTACAGTCATGAGAAAGGTCTGAAGCCGGTGGAATATGTTGGCAACATGTATAGTTAGGGTGTAGTACAATAAAGGCCAATCAAGACAGGTTCCATTCTCCCACTGCTACCTGCTGTTTGTCACTTACAGAGATTATTCCACAAGCAGCTGTGGAGTGTAAACCTACCTTAATGCCATTAAAAACAACTTTCATTGTTCTAAAATGTGTACTAGGTGAACAACTTAATATGTATGTGCTGCCTACAAATGTAGCAGGTGGAAACAGGATCAGTTTCATGCCAAAATGGTACTGAAATTACAAAACACCACCTGATCTGAATAAACAGAGTCACAGCTGCTGCGCTTGGTGCAACTCAACACACACGTTTCTCTGGAGCCACAGACGCACCAACAGGCACACACATCGTAAAGTAGGTATAAAACGGCATTACGCTTGCTTTTGCACTGACACTGGCGCTGCCTGCATGAAACAGAAAGCTAAGACTGTTGTAACGTAGCATGTACTATTCTTCTAACAATATACTGCATAGGGGTTTACTGTTCATCACCCACTGCAGTAATAGTGGATGGCAGATGGTGTCAAGGCCCTGGATCTGTCCTCAAGACCATTTTTTTTTCAGCAGTGTAAAGTAATTATAAGCAGCACATAATCTACTTTCAGAACCTTTACAAGCCTCCTGTAAGCATGTAATTAAATCACTTTGTTGAAATCTTTGACTTTGCCCAAAGTTTGTGTGAACATTTTTCTCCAGAACAATAGATGAAACTTGAACAATAGATGCTGTACTCTCAGTTCATTTGAATGTCGCATTGCTCAGGTCTCGCTGCTTGAGGTTTTGTTGTTGTAAATGCATTTTCTTGTAAAGAACGCCTGTTTGAATCTATGCCCTGTGCTTCTCTTGAGCACAGTAGAATACAAATTGTTGTTCAGTCACATTACACACACTGATGCACTCTGCGCTGTGCTCTCACCTATCCACTCACTGTGAAATGTGGTGATGCTGGTGGTTTTTTTTTCCTTTTATACCTTAATTTTCACTGCTTATGTTACTTTTAATTGGAGCTGTGCTGATCTGTGTCGATCAGCCATTTATATTTGTCTTAATTTTACCTACATCTCTGTCATTTTTCATCGTCTGATGCCATGATGGATGTTGAATGTATTCTCTGTACCTGCAGTCTGTGGTTTAACAAGTCAGGTTGCATCAGCGTTTTAGATTGCACCAATTTTCTCCTGGCTTGTCTTATTTTTTTACTCACAAATGCATACAAGATTATTGCTATTTTATTTAATGTGATAAACCAGAGGTTCACAACTTTTTAACTGTGCCTTGATGATTATGAGTTAATAACAGTTTCACCATACAGTTATTTCCTCTTTAAACCCCTTTACATGGTTCCTTTTAATAACTGCTTGAGGTCCAGAAAAGACAAAAAGAGAGAAAGTGAAAACAAATGTGTATACCAGAACTTTCCAGTCCTCATTGCCAGCATTGACAATGATATGTAAATAAAGTGAACTGGAGACTATGGTATATGGATCTGAGTCCATAAGTGTGCGTATGCCTTCCCCTACTCCCTTTCCTTACGAACAGCCATTGATTGTGCAGATCAAAAGATGGAGGAATGATGGCGCATAAGATTCAAATCAAATCTGGAAAGCTGCTGTCCTAGAATTAATCACGTTTCTGAAAACCTTGCTTACATTCTCATTTTTGTTTATGTGAGATATACAGTAGCTACATTTTTTCCTTGTGTTTTATTTTTTATGTGGAGAGGAGGGAGGAGGCTGCGCTTGAAGACTGCTGAGTGGTGCAGGAGGTGCAGAAGAGCATTTGGGTGTTGCAAAGAAAGCCATTCCAAACATCAATAAAAGAAGTTGGTGTCAGTAGAAAGTGTAGGGCCCGGTGTGCGTGATAGAGCAGGTTTTTCCAACTCGCCAGTGAGTTGAGAGGCTGAATCATCATTAGCTAACTGACTATCCAGTTTGATAGTGCACTGGGTCCTGAGAGCATTGAGGGCTTTGTTGAGCTAAGCTTTCACCAGATGGTGTTTTCTCTCTTCCAATTCCTGTGACTCTTCTCTCTCATGTTCCTCTGTTTATTAAACCGCGGTGTAGTATTATGATAGTACAATGATCTTCATTTGGTAAGCGTGCTACCTCAAAGAGAATTAGACAGGAATAGATGTCAAAACGAGTGCTCACATATCTGAAAGCATCCCCGTCTGCAGTGCTGAGTCTCTCTGGCATCCACCTACAGATTGTCGTGTTGACCATCATGTAGGCCTGTAAGCATGAGTTTTAAACAGGTTTTTAGTTTTTAGGGCCATAAAGTGCAACTAAGCTGTTTTTTGTGTTGCCTTTGCATTCATCAAAGACAAACAGAGGTGGCACAGTGGGTGAGTGGTTGGCACTCGCGCCCCACGGTGAAGGTTGTGGGTTCGAACACACGCTTTTCTGTGTGGAGTTAGGTTAATTGGTGACTTTAAATTGCCTGTCGGTGGGAATGGTTATGTGTCAGCCCCGTGATAGAGTGGAGACCTGTCCGCTGTGTATGCCGCCTCTTATCCAATGACAGCTGCGATTGGCTCTAGCCCTAACAGGATAAGCAGTATAGATAACAGATGAATGGACATTTGCAATGTTCATAGCAATTGTACCCTTCACCTCTTTAACTCCAGTCATAATGACCACACTCATTGACTGGATTATCTAGTGGTGATAATGCAATATTGTTTGACTTAATTCATGTACTGTTAATGTAGCTCATCTGAAATATTTTAACTCCTTTGATGTTAGGTTTGATTAAGTTAAGTTATATTCAGTATGTCCCTTTTTTTAGTTTAAAAGAGACATCACGTTTCAAGAAAAAGACATCATCTCTTGAGGTTCATAATTTTAAGGTTTAGACTTTTGTTTGCATGACAATAGTGTTTCATGTGCTGTACATCCAATTCAGATCAATGCAAACCAGTAGCTGCTGAGATACTGTATTTCACAAGATGAGGAAAAATATTTTGAGATTCATCATCTTTTTTTCAAGGCAGTCCAATAGTTAATGGGATATTTCAGTCTTTACCAAAATGGTGGACACACTGATTTATATTGGCATAGCTAGAAACACAGCACTATTATAAAGTGCATTTTTGCTGTTCAGTCCTGTGAGAGGACTAAAAGCAAATGACAAAAACAAACAAAACATAAAGTGACTAATTGCGTATCATATTGAAATCTACACTGCTGCGTATTGGATTGCTGTGCCTGCTCAGATCTCAGGCTGCTGCTGACCACCTCTGGTGGGACTGAAAGTTGCTGACGTACATGTGCTGACATTTCCAAATCCCAGACCCTCGCTGTGAGCCCTCCCAACTTGTGTCTACTCAATGGTGATTCTCTCCTGACTTGTTAAGTGTGACAGATATAAGTCGATTATATTCATAGTGTTTTTTCCTCTCTTTGTGCCTTGGGGTAAAGAATTCATTTCTGTCCATTACTCCAAGCTACTGCTTCTGCTGTCAACGTCTCACTGCTTCACTGTGTTACTGTACCAACAGTATTGTCTTTAAAGAGCAGGATACAGCAGCTTGACAGGATACATCTTCCTGTTTATCATCACAGATAATGCAGGACCTTGCTACAGCTTCAGGTTTCAAGCTACATGGTCTCTTCATGTTATACATGTATTCATACAGTAAGATTCTCTCTGTTCTTTTTTGGTAATGTGTTGCTTCACCACTTCTTCACTCATATTTGCTTGGCATTTTTTGCCTTGTGGATTGGCCCTTAAAAGGGTGTGGTTGCAATATGTTGGTAGATACAATGCATTGTTTCTGGGAATGGTAAATTGAGTTTAACTTTACAGTAGGTTACTGCATTTGACTGGCAGTCATCCAACCTTTTCATTTCTCTTCTTGTTATTGAAGCCATTGAAGTCAGACGCAGAGAGAGTTATTTGCTCCTAGAAGTTTTTGAGCGAGTCCCTTCTAACCAGTTAGAGAATTACAATTATATTTGCTTGATTAGTAAATTTTGTAGCCCTCTTATTTATTTTGATAGTGGCTAATACCTAGAGAGTTGTGCAGCATGTAGCAGATGGCAGAATAGCATAGCAGGGACAGTAAAACTGGGCAGAGGAGAGCAATTTTAGTCTTCTGATACTGTTAGTTCAAGATGCATATAACTGTTTTTAACTGTTTAATTCCTAATGATAATTTACCTTTTTACAGTATTTAGTATGCATATAGAAATAGCTACATCTGCAGTAACAGATTTTATTTTGTCACTTGATACAGTACATGGGGCAGTGGAATTTGTGAATACAGCTTTAACATATGAGAGAGTGAACCTCAGAGGCTGGACAGCTAAACAATAAACTGAAACTTGCTATAAAGGGTGGTACAATTGAATGAAGATGCAGATTAAGGTGAATATTTTATGTAGGTTTATGTTCATCAGTATTACTGATTTTATTATTTAAAAAAATATACTAATACCACATCTGCTTTAAGCAGAAGATGCTATTAAGATGCTATTAAAAAAGTGCTTTATGTAACTGCTCTGACTGTGTATCACCTACAGTATGCACGTATCAACTCCAGACCATTTTGGATTGCGAGAATCCGAGAGAGAAATTGTTTTTCTTTCAGCATGTTTTCTTGGCAAAATCATGATCTCCTAACAACACGTCCTATTAATGTAATTAGGCATGATGTTATCTTTTCACAGTGTGTATTGGTAGTAGCCCTGCTGTACCGTCCCAGCAGAGGAGCACTGTGAGACAGCAGGGAGGTGCAGAAGACAATGCAGTTTGAGCAGTTTAGTGCTTGTGCAGCAGAATGCAGCACAGTGTCATTGTGAATAATAAATATATTGCTGTTACACATTTTGTTGATGTATTATATTCTTTACCCTTCTGGTGCCTTCTGCTATCATGAGGCCTCACGTGCTTTTGTGTTAATCTGGCTGAATCAGCTTTAGTAGAACATATTTTGTTTTCCAATTACCTGCCGACAGCACTCTGTTCACCCCACCATGACCAATTTACAAACTCTGTGTTCAAGCAGTATATTTCCAATGCAAACAGCTTATTATCTACTAATTCTAGATACTTTGGATGTGTGTGTACATTTGCTTATGGCATCAATGTAAAACTACAGACTCTAGCAGGAATGGTGGCGTTTACTAAAACACGATTAATAATGTATCCAAGATGTAAAATGTGCTTTAAAGGTATTTAAAGACCCCCTACATGTATAATTAGTAACCAAAGCTGTTTTCCCGGGCTACTGCACTTATTGACATTAGCAAACTCCTATGCACATATTTTTTCTGGAGCTACGTGGCAGAAATGCATATCTGAGAACTAGCAATAAATAACATACAGTGACAAAGTGATATACTGAAGCTGAGCAGTGAGTGATTCACATAAAAAGAAATTATGTCTTCCCACTACTCAGAGAAACACATAATTCATGTCTATCAGTATCTGAAAAAGTAGGAAAATTCTAAATGAAATCTTTTAACATAAAAGGGCATTGCAGGGAGAGTCCCCAGCTCCCATGACACTTAAAAGGTTCAAAATGTTCATGAACATGAATGTGCCCTAAGATACACGTGGTATTTGCAAAATATCTTCATAATAAGCTTCAAATCTCACTGTAAATTATTTAACTGCTGCAGACTGCTACAAACACACAAAATATCTGTGTTCCTGTGAGCTTATGTC
>JAUBNQ010000006.1:5656660-5672443 GCA_032353495.1 Ctenopoma kingsleyae
AATCTCACTGTAAATTATTTAACTGCTGCAGACTGCTACAAACACACAAAATATCTGTGTTCCTGTGAGCTTATGTCTTTGTGATATCACATAAGTCTGACTTCTTGTGTTTTTTTAATTTCTTTTTTTTTAGAATAACCACCACTGCTGCTTGCATGATGGACTTGAGAAGGTACCCTCTTGATGAACAGAACTGCACCCTGGAAATTGAAAGCTGTGAGTAATGCAAAATAGAAAAAGACCTTTATACTGAACTGCAAATGAGGCTTTTTTTTTTGTTGTTGTTTTTTTTAGGTGGATAAATTTGTATGAAATTATTTAGAGGGTGCATTACTGATATATTTTGCATCTCTGCCAAAGAATGGGATTTATCAGATGTTTCACCTCTGTAGTTGATGAGTGCCTTGAGAGATAAAGAAATCACAGTGCTTGATGATGTGCATTGATTACTACTCTCTCAGTATGACAGATGTGACAGGGCCACCCCTGGATCTTTGAATGGTGAAGGCAAAGTGATAACATTAATACTGAGAACCTTACTTGACCTTCAGTAGGGCTCATAATGCCTAAAATACTTTGGCTTCTTGCATCATCTGACTGAATATAGATTAAAATCAGTTGTTAGCCACCACATAATCTGTTAAGTCAAGTTAAATGTTATTTATGTAGCCGAATATCAAAGTTTACCTCAAGGTGATCTATACAAAATATGAAACGCTCTTGACTAATATTTAGACCTTTGAATTGTATAGTAAAGAATTTAATCCTAAATTGACAATTTCACACTGCAGTATGAAAATATCCATATATTTAGTCTTACATTTACAATATGCACAGTACAAACATACATACAGGAGACAAGACAATTATGCAGAGTTTACTTAATCTTATATTATACACACAAATTTTTTCATATGGTATTAATTTGGATAAATCATTATCCTGAAGAAAAATGTACTAGTGGTGTAATTAAAAATTGTATTTACTCAATCATTATCATTGACTGCTTCATCAATCAACCCACTTGTTCAATACACTAGATATTTGTGGTTCTTGCTGTTCAGGATAAAACTGCAGAGTGTTTGCCCTCGGGAACATCAGTAGGCAGTGAAATATGGATATGCCATGAATTAAAAAGTCACACGAATATCTGCTGTTTATGCACATGGAGTGCATTGCATTAGTGGAAGACGTGCCCATTAACCATCACTTTGATTGATTAGACAGGGAGTTTCAATTTCATGGACAATGTCACATTTCCTTACCCTACAACCTCACAGACGGATTTAATGGTAATGAATTCTGGTCCTTGATTCAGTTTAATACTATCCAGGTCGGGATGTGTGGTAGTAGAATGTGAAATGTAGTAACAATTCCTGCACTAAGAAATTGCTCTGCAGAGAATGTACACTGGCCTATTGACATAAATCTACTGCTTTCGATCGCACTGCCAGAGTGTGTGGGAGCGCGAACACGTGTTAATGAATATTCATGCAGGTGGTAATATACAGTAAGTCTATAGGAGACTGGACAGAGCATGTGTTTGAAATCCAAGAGAATAGACCAATTTAGGCAGGAAGGTTTTCCAAGCTTGTTTTTTTTTTTTGTTTGTTTAAGTGCTGTCTTTTTTGCATGGTCTGGAAATAAACAAACCACTTCTCCAAACATTTCTACCTGAACTTCTCCTTCCACTGTCTGACTGAGGACAACACCTAATGCAACTTTTTAAATAGAAAAGTACCAGAAATTATTTGATAAATTGTAGAGAGTTATGACATAAAATCATTAATGACATAGTAAATGAATATGTTGCTTCACATTGTGGCATTAAAATTCATGACTTCATGGTAGATGTTGTTGTACTTTGCTGAACCTGACCCATTTCCAGCACTCAGCTCAGCTGAAGTTTGTTAGTGCACTCCAAAAAATCCCAGGGATATTTACTACTTTTCAGAATCAGGTATTTTGAACTCTTAACATCTTTCTGTTTGTGGTTTTAATAACTGTTATTTTATGCTATTTATTTTAGAGGTCTTACTGAATAGATTGCTTTTCCAATTGCCAGAAATGTTCGCATTCATGTTAAAAACTGACAAAAGAAAGCAAGATCTACAAACAAAATATATCATTATCCATTCTTGTTTATTGTGGGGGATCAATAAAAGCTTAAGGTAACTATTATGAAGCACTTTTTGAATGTAGTCACAGATTTTTATAATGTAGTGGTCTCTGACATATAAAGATACCAAGACTAATGTATTGCGAAGTTGCTCAGCCCTGAATGTTGTAATGCAAAGTAGAGTTTGATTTGTCAAACAATTGTTTCCACTCATTATCCAAACCCTTGTAACAGACTTTAAATAGAACATTTAATGGTTATTTCTTCATCGCACATATACTCACCTTATTTTTTTTCCTGTGTTTTCTTAATGTCCCACTGTCTTTGATACAGATGGATATACTACTGATGACATTGTGTTCTTCTGGCAAGGAGGAGATGATGCTGTGACAGGAGTTGACAAGTTAGAGTTACCTCAGTTCTCCATTGTGGACATTCGCTTAGTGTCCAGGGAGGTCAGGTTCACTACAGGTAAGGCTGTCATAAATCTGGCTTAAAATCTAATTAAGCTGAAAGTGTCCACTGCATGAACAAAATGATTCTTACATGGTCTAAAAGCATCTCTGTTTCCATGTCACCACTACTTCTGTGCGTGGGGGCATCAGTGAATATGTCATTGTCACTGTGGGGAATGTCATTATTTTTGGGTCATGCAGAAAGACAATTTCCTTTTCAGTGCAGAAAATTGTAGGTGGTCTTTCCCACATATATTGTAAAATGTGAAATGACATGAAAAACTTGCACTTGAACTTGGTGACTCACAAAGCACTCTTCTCAAAACGTACAGTAATTGACAGTGTTGACATTCATGTATTTCATCATCAGTGTTTCTATTAGAATCTGAACTACTGGTAGTGATGTTTGTGGAGTATTTCTATTTATAGAAACTTTAAACATCTACTTCACATATGTCACACATTTATTTTATTTTGCAGATTGAACTTTTACATGATACTATGTTGTGTCAATATGCCTTACAGGTTAGAGGATGAACCTAAGGACCCCAACTCAGTATTGATAAACACTGGGTTTACACATAGTTTAAGTCTTTTTAAACTGCAATATTGCAAATTTAAATAAAGTAATTGCTTAGACATCTTGGGGAATCAGTTATTCACTTTCTTGTGGGAGTGTTACTCTCATGTCTGTTTGCTAAACCTTATACAGCCAGTTAACTTAGCCTAGCATAAAGAGTGGAAACAGTAGGAAACAACTATCATGACTCTGACCAAAGGTGATCTGAACCCCTCCTTAGCAAAATCATTACCCAGAATGGTTATCGATACGGATTATGGCATGGAGCAACCATCAGCCATCTCATCTACATGGATGACATCAAGCTGTATGCCAGGAGTAAATGAGTCACTGACTCATTGATCCACACCAACAGGATTTACAGCAATGACACTGGAATGTCGTTCAAACTGGATAAGTGTAATTGGATGGTAACAAGGAGATGGAAGGTAGTCAGAATTCATGGGACTGTACTACCAGAAGGCCACTGGCATCAAGACGAGGAAGCTCTTTACAATGCTTAGGGGGTTTTTACCCAAAATCCAGCACCCAGAAACTGTACAGTACGCGTAAGGAAGAAGGCCAAAGACTAGTGAGCTACTACCCAGGATGAAACAACAAAGATCCATGAGTACATCAGTAAGATGGCCACAACTGATGACATGCTTAGTGAATACCCGAGGCAGCAGAAACTTAAGGAGAAAGAGAAAAAATCACAGAACTGTATAATAAAATCAGAAAATTGTTCCACTGGTTGGACAAAGCTGGAATGAAAGACAGTGCAGAAATACTAACTACGGTAGCACAAGAACAGACTCTAAGTACAAGCTCAGTGAAATGCCAGGATCTCTCACACAGCACAGCAAGATGGTAGCAGACAGGAACGTCTGTGCCAAGTATAAGCTGGAAGTCCCAAGGTCAGAATGGGAATACACCTCCAAAAGTGGTCGATAATGACCAAGCTAAGATCCTGTGGGACTTCCAGATATAGACTGCTAAACTGTTCATGACTAACTGACCAGACATAGTAGTGAGGGACAGAAGTAGGAGGCCACAGCAAGCTGTAGCAATCCCAGGCGATGGCAACATAAGGAAGAAGGAAAATATGAATTCCGAAAAATAAAAAGTTAGAAAAACTGTGGAAAAACTCCCAGAGGACCCAAGCTTTAAGGAAAAACACTGTCGGTTGTTTTTTGTTTTTTTTTACATTGGCATAGAAGAAGGCTAGCTGCCCCCCACCCCGAGATCCCCCACCTGAAATTTGTGAAATCTGTGCATATTTGTTGCAGCAATTATTTAGCAAAGTACTTGGCACAGCTAAAGCATTTGTCTCAGACTTGATGAAGTATGTAAGGTATTGATTCATTAAAAGATTTACAGACACCTGGAGATGATGAGGTCATTCATCATTGTGGATTGCCCATAGAAAATAGACTCTTAGATTAAAACCATCATTGTTATCTCAAGTCTTTTATCTCTGGTGACAGATTGGAAATAAAACTGTAGATGGAATACACACAACAGAATTTAACTATTATTTACAGCAATTCGTTTAGTTTCCAATCTCATAAATATTTGACTATTGCTAAAGCACAGAGGTCCAGCCTTGATGTTTATATTGCCTTTTACATCAGGATTGTATTGTTTCTGTTGTTTAAATTTAAGTGCAGTCAAAAGGCCAATTAATATCTTGGCATGGTCAGCTGATAGTCGCCTGTAAATGCACAGTGGAATGCTTTACTACCTTCCAATCATATACTGTATGTTTTCCTTCATCTTTTAGTGTAATGACATACTTTGCAGTTACGCACCTCAAATATGCCCTTTTTGTAATGTTCGGAGGACAGAGAAAGTGCAAAAGAAAAGCAGAGCAGCCCTCTGTGACAATTCTCAGAGGGATGTTGGAGCTGCCTGCTGAGATAGGGGTTGCAGAAAAATGTGCCGTGTTTGCGACTTTCTGCCATGTTTAATTGGAATCGAACTTGTCCCTGGAAAGGAATCCATCGCTTTGGGGAAATTAAGTGCTCCATCTGAACAAATAGAGAAATGACTACCCTGCGCGTTGTCAAAGTGCAGACTTTGGAACTCTTAAATTGTGCCAACATTTCCCCCTTCTCTCCTTTTGTCACTGATGTTTTCACTCCTGTCCATCCTTTTTCCTTACAGGTTCATATCCAAGGCTTTCGCTGAGTTTCAGGATTAAGAGGAACATTGGATATTTCATCCTGCAGACATATATGCCCTCCATCTTGATCACCATCCTCTCCTGGGTCTCCTTCTGGATCAATTACGATGCCTCTGCAGCTCGGGTGGCCCTGGGTAAGGCACAGCCACCACTGCATTATTAAACTTCTAAATATTCTCATTAAAATTCAGTGATTATAACAGGAAATAGTGGCATCTCACATGTTAGGTCTGTACAGTACAGATAATATATTCACACATGAAACTATCAAATTTATTTTGAATCCGAAAATGTATTTTTTAGTTTAGTAGTTTAGTAGTCAATTGCCTGACTTACTGACTAAATACATAACAATCACCCATGCACATGCTAAAAGCAAAATCAGTTATTTCCATTTAGTTATAATGCTCCTGTGGATCTCTGTTGCTCCCCTGTGTTGATCCTCACAACACAGCATATACATGCTAAAATGTGGGGTGATATTTTAGAGCAATCATTACATATTGTGTTATTTATTGCATTGTGGGTAGGCTAAGCATGTCATGTATGCTTAAATAAAATTGAGTTACCGTAAAGTACTACACAGAACATCACAATATCCAACAAGATTCTGCGATGTCAATGCCATTTATCAGATTTAATATCAGAATAATGTTGGAATTACAAAAGGTTATTACGAAAACGTATTATTAATATTTTTGACTGACATTAAAAGCACAGGGGGGGTTTTAACAGGGTCCGACATGAAAAATATAGTGCTGGTCAAGATCAACAGGTTTCAGGCCACCAGGTAGTTTTATTATTATGGTGTCTGATCAGTGTAAATGTCATTACAATGCTGCTCAGTAATGTTACTTATGCTTAAGTGCCAGTCATAATATTAAGTTATAGTCTTATAATTATATAATAATTAATCACTAGGTCATTTTGCTACATGGTAATTCCTTTTACTTTTTTAGTTGTTTTTTTTTTTTTTCTAGGACTGTCCTTGCAGCATTTACAAGTTCTGAATACATAACTTTACTTGTAATGTAAAGTGTGTCTAAATGTTTATTCGCTTATTTACTGGGATGCATATTAGCTTCCACAAGAGCAGTTGCTAGTGTTAGTGGGGTCAATACATTCATGTAATTGTGTTCACGTTTGAAGATAGTGATATACAGTGTAATTTCTGTGTCTAATGGTGAATTCTTTTTTTATCTGTGTGTGCCGCTGTACTCAGGTGTGACAACGGTGCTTACCATGACAACAATTAACACCCACCTTAGGGAGACTCTCCCAAAGATTCCGTATGTGAAAGCCATCGACGTCTACCTCATGGGCTGTTTTGTGTTTGTATTCCTGGCCCTGCTTGAATATGCCTTTGTAAATTACGTGTTCTTTGGCCGGGGCCCTGCTCAACAGAAGAAAATCAATGAGAGGTTGAACAAAGCCAACAATGAGCGCACAAGATATGAAGAGAAGCGCCTGAGGGAACAGGTTTGCATCTTTGTCTCCTACCTCTCTTTTACTCTACTTATATGTGTCAGTCAGAGTTTAAGTACAAAAACAACCATGTTCTGCACATAAGATTTCTGTCCATAGTCATTTTATCCAAAGACACATATATAGCATTCCCTGAAGTAGTCTTACAGAAGCATACTGATGGCACCTCAGCCCAATATGCATTCACCAACCATCATCCATTGCTTTTCCCTCAAGCACTAACTGCTTTTTATCGAGCATAGCCTTTTTCATTGAGATAGCAATTCATCTAGTTCAACAGTGGTGTAAACATTCTCATTTCTTATTTAGGTTGTTGTCTATGTTTATGCTGTAGGCTTCATTCACTCTCGCTCAGCTACCTTGTTGTTTAACATGTGTTTTCCAATGAAATCAGGCAAAACTTTAAAATGCAGGATGAGAAAGCTTTGGCAATTTCACAATTTGACAGGTGGTCAGACTGAATGAAGCCCTCTTCTGTTTTTGTGTGTGGAGTACTAAATGCTATGCGTATTCAAAGTTGTTCCTGTTAACTTTATGTCCTATGCACTGTGTAATTATTAGGAAATGTGCTTATTTGCCAGTATTTTATAGTCGTTTTAATGTTCTCTTCATTTTTCTTTCACATTGCAAGGACTCCATTTCCGTGCCGTTTCAAACCAACACCTTCAGGTCATTTACACAGCGAAGAAATCTGTATCTCGAGGAACAAAGAAAAGTTGGGGTACATGTATTTAGAAATCATATCAGCTGTAGGCCAGAGCCTCACAATTAAGTCAGATTATTAAATCATATTTTTGCAAGTAAAAATTTACTAATAGATGTCTGTTTAAAGAAACTCTCTGTTAATTATTTCTTTTGCATGCAAGATATGACATTCCATATCATCCCTGCATTTTGCTTTAGCTTGACAGCTTGGGGAATGGGAAGGGAGTTAAAATAAGTTTCACTATTGGGGAATCTGGGGCTACTGCTCAATATTTCAGCCAACACTGACTCTCAGTGTCTTTCCCCTCTCCTGGCAGGTGGATGCTTATGGAAACATCCTCCTCACCACACTGGAGATGAACAATGAAGTGATGCCTTCTGACGTGGGGAGCAGTGTCAGTGACTCTCGGAATTCGGTTATGTCCTTCGACAGCTCCGGGGTCCAATTCAGGAAGCCCATGGCGCCTCGAGATGGTTTCAGCCACCACTCGCTGGATCGGAGCGCCATGCGGAGCCGGGCCAACTGTAGGCTAAGACGACGCTCCTCCAAGCTGAAGTTGAAAATCCCAAACCTGTCAGATGTTAGCACCATTGACAAGTGGTCCCGGGTCATTTTCCCTATCACCTTTGGATTTTTCAACCTAATCTACTGGTTGTACTATGTGAATTGATGTGCATCCCACTAGGAATCATGGGCCATATTTTGAGAGCACATTAAATTGGCTTTGATACAGTTCCAAAATATGTATACACATATACACGTTGAACATATGTATATGCATATTTCTATATATTATATTTATATATAAACGTGTGAAATCTGAAGGACCTTTCTGCTGTACAAAATATTAATAGGATGACTTGAATGTTTAAGAATAATTGTGAGGAAAGTATTTCAAGGCTTTGAGTTTCTTTTTCCTCCTGAAACAAACAAACACGAGACCCCACCAGGGGTTTTTGGAACTAAAGACTGCATGATATTTTTGCTAAAAAAAAAAACAAGAAAAAAGAGAAAGTGAAAGCTCTTGAGAGAGAAAAGATGTCTCAGAGTCCCACTGACTTTTTATTGATACTTATTGTAATCAAAATCCTCTACTGCAGCTCATGAAATCAGTGGTGGCTTGTCTGTTCAGGCATCAGCTGAGTGAGATCCTTGACACCCCCCAACCCACCCCAAGCCCCGCCGCACTCACCCAACCAACCCCCTACAAACCACACCCATCGCCCATGGATAACATGCACGGAAATCTCCGGTTCTACTATGTACAGCAACCTTGTTTGGATTATGTGTTGTTCCTTGGGGTTTTTGAAGTGATATTGTTCTCTTTATCAGACATCAGCTTCGGCCTAATGGTCTCCATTAACAGGCCGTATAGATGGGATGCTTGACCGTCGCATTCTCGCCCAGAATCAACACAAACTTGTATTCCTTTCTCTTCTCATGTTATTTTTAGAAACACATCCTGGGAGTGGGGGGCCTTTTTCATTATGGTTAATAACAAAATGCTGAATATTGTAGATATGATTTTGTCTTGAAAAATACTGTGATTTCAGAGAGTGTCAGAACATGTTCTAGAGCTAGGGCATTATGAGGTAAAAGAGTCAAAGGTATGCATTATTCATTTTGATTGTTTGAAAAAAAACATATTCTGTACATTTTATCATTCAGTATTCTCATGAAAGTATACTTGTACTGTTTCTTTCCTCCTATTAATTGGTTCACGCGCTCTTTAGATGAAGAGTTCATTGACGTTGTATTCTGCTGTGTGTTTGCTCGAAGGAAATGAGAGATTGCTTTTGTAATTCAATTGAAACTATTCCACAGTTAAGATGTGAGAGCTTGGATATGCAAAAGAGTCAACATATCCACCCACAGTTTGAACAGTTGTCATTCTGTATACAGTATTGCTTTGTTTGTTGAGCATTTCTTCTGTGTTGGAGTCACACTTTTGCAGGTAGGATTAGTAAAGGACAGCCCAGGATTCACTATTTTTACACTCATACTCAATCAGTGACATCTCTCAAATATTCTGAACCACACAGATCGCAAACACGATCTAAATCAAGAATGATACAATGATCTTAGGGAAGAAAAATGTGTGATAAATAGCGATACATTGAAATAGGCCTATAACAAATATTGTTTTGTTTCGCTCAAAAACACTCACCACAGTTCCACTGCTCAGGTTCATGTGCAAAGGGGGACAAAAAAGTGCGGGTCCTTTATTTCTCGAGAAATCAGACTGTGCAATCATGTTTGATTAGAGTAGCTACCAAATAAAAGTTAAAATGATAAAGACTTCAGAGCACTACCGGGCTGAGGCAGATACAGTAGACACTGATGGAAAGGTATAAGATAGTGCCAAACGATAACATAAATGCATACTGAGATGTGTTTTATGTGTGCGTCTGCAGCTGAACAATCCAAACATAGTGATTAGTCTTACATGTGAGTTTGTTTTTCATGCAATAGGTGACAGTGATGCAAAAAGAACCACAAGAACAAAATTAGAAGCAAATATTTGATAAAATGGCCACTGGGTTAAAATTTTTCCATCTCTCGGCTCTGAAGCAGATTCAGTTGTGTTACATTCAGTGTTAGAGATTATACTGAGAACACATTCTGTCATAGATATTCAGTGTTATACTGTGGGGGGCTGGTAGGCGGAAATGGTGGCATATGTGATAATAAATTCAGTGAGTTCTTACAAAGTTGCCAAATGGAAGCAAGTAAAGATTCAAATATAGTGAACTTGGAAACAGTAGCATCAGTTTCAACATGTAGTCACAGCTTGGTTAAAAATATCCAGTGCTAATTCTGAAAGAGTACTCCACCAATTTAGCATTGTACTGAGACTGATTTATTTATTCCACACATTTTTCTTCCGTCTCAAAATCTGTAGCCTGCATTACCCATAATGCAACATAACCACCTGCAATTGGGTTGCTGATTCAGGTGTGTTATACTAGTAGCAGCTAATGTAGCCTCAAGGCTACGGTGGTCGGGAAGATCACCTCCTTCTAATCTCACACCCAGCTGACACTGAGTCAGTTGATATGACTTGAGGCACTTTATTAGATGTCGCCCCATTGCTTCTCAAGCCACAAAAGGCTTTATATGTATGCAGTAGAACTCTCTAAGACATGTAGACAAACTTTGATGTGTGAAATCCGTGGCGCTCCCCTTTAACCCACAATATACATCACAATGGTATTTCTGCTGCAATTATAACTTATAAATTCTTCTCATTTGAGATGTTCCAGGGAAGTCATTACTACATAATATGATTCTCTGATCAGATAAAGATAAAGAGCAGATTGCAGGTTAATAGCATTCGAACAGTTTAGCTTACTAAGGTTATATGGTTAAGTTAGATGTGTACATAGGAATATTTTTCTTTACAGTGTTTTCAAGTTCAAATAATACACACTACAGAGTTTTTTTTTCTACCATTCATCCTGGCCTGCACACTAACAGCTTGTCAAACTGTTCAAATGCAATATGATGGCTCTTTGCTAAGTCTTGAGTCAGACCTTTAGGCCAGGAGTTACTTTCAGCCCCAGTGCAAGAGGAGCACATATTGGTAGTAAATATGTGGGGCTTAAGTGGCATGTTAGCTAAATCAGTGGAACATAATCAAGCAGAAAGAAGCCTATCCCAACTACTTTGTGCACTTAGAATACATTTTGTAAGTAAAAAGTAACCATAAGTATCAAATTCTCATTCAGGGTGATTTATTCCCAGTAATGAATACAAATACACGTGTTGAGATATTAACCCTTTTGAGGTAGTTGATGCATATCTTTAATGAACTCCAAACACATACAGATGAGAAATATAAGCAGCCCTTGCATGCTTGCAGTAAATATATTCACCACACCCATTCACTCCAAACATGTATTACCTCCTTTGTGGACATGAAATCAGCACATTCATCCCAAAAGCTGTGAGGATCTTCTGTTCTGTGCTTTTACTTTAGGATATTTGCTTATACAAGAGAGAAAATACATTTCTTTTGACACATATGTTCAAAGAGTAGAGGAGGAGAAAAAAGTGTTTAACTGATTTCAATGTGAATTTTCTTGCCTCTAGTGTATATGTGTAATTACATGTGAATTGTACTGTAAATATGATATCTTTCACTTAATAGTTCTTAATGCATGAACAAAAACATGGCAGTTCGTAATACCAGCTAGCCTCACTGCTAATGGCATGGACAGCTTCTCTAGCATTGGCATACTTCTGCAAACGAAACCTAAAAAAAATGAAACACGAGAAATACATGGTGTGAGCAAAATAATGGAAAAATCAACGCAAAGTCCTCTCCCTGTGAAGGAGTTTCTGGTGGCTGTGATCTCAAGAACAAGGCTATTGCTAATGCTGTTGAAGATTCCAGGAAATTACAGTAATAGCTTGGATCACTGTCAGCAAATGGGATGGTGTTGACCTGAATGAAATTCTCTAGTTGAGCTTTCCCATTTACCATACATGATACAACCTTAGGATTTGCAGGAAAGTTCCACACGGTATATCTGCACAGTTTACCTCAAACATTAACAAATCATATTTGTGTATATTCAAGTCAATCGTCTATGAATATACAGAGAAAAAAGGGCATGATCGATTAGCTGGCTTACAGGGGCTAGAGGAACAGGTTTGCCTTAAGAAGGCGAGTGGGATTTTTATTCCTGTTCCTCAGTAAGACAGTCATATGTGCCCTTGAGCAAGGCACTCAGCCAATTGCCCAAGTGCAGCTGCTCACTTGCTAACAATAGAAGTCTGTGTTGACTAGATCCCAGGAGTAAGTATTTTGAGCTGTGTGAGGGCTTTGAAGAAAATTTCCCTTGGTAAATAAAAAAAAAAAAACACGTCACACATGTCACTCCGTTCTGTACAGTTACATTAAATCCAGTATTGTGGTGTGATTAAAATCTTTCAGTCATATAAAGATAACACTTTTTTAATTTTTGTGGAAAGCACTGTGTTACTGTATATGCCATTTCATATTTTGCCATAATTACCAGCAGGGATCTAATTTAGAAAACGTTATGATTCATGTCATTCTATGTTGACTTCAGTCTTCATGTTAGGGCGTTTCATCTGGGATTACACCTTTCCCTTAAAAAAAAAAAAAAAAAAAGAAACTGATTAGGATAATGGGCTGAGCCGGTGAACCCAAAGCTCTTCTGTGAATGACGACTAGGACTGAGGTTGACATCTAACAAAAGAGCGGACCACAGCCGTGCAAGTGAATTTCATCCACCTGACACCAGAACGAGGCTGACACACTCCTCACTGCTGGTAGAACTTTTGTTGGTGCGTTCATTATTTTGTATACCTCGTAGGTTTTGTTTTGCATGACCTGAGTTTTGAAAGGTTTATTTTCCTATATTTTTACTTCACACCATCTGTTTCATCTCCATAGCCAGGAAAAGAAAGATCCAGTGTTTACATGCTCAAATTGCACTTGTTTTACAGCCAGCTCTATAAATCCAACCCTGTCTCCTAAAAATTCCGTTCGTATACACAGGGTTGATAAATCTTGTGAAACTAACTGTTTGTAAAACTGGAGGAAAAATGTAACCATAGAACGTACATCGTGTGATTTGTGCGAATCATGAATATGTACTTCTATGAAATGTATTTACTGTAAATCACACAGTTTGGAATAGATGCACCAAGTGCATGCTGTAGTTTTATCAGGTTCAGCATAAGCATCAACATCAATCGCCCTTCAACTACAAAGGATGTAAAAGATGCTCACCAGTAGCATCTGAACGTAAGCCATGTGATTGCACACTGAGTGGGTGTTCCTGTATTTTCTCTTTAATAAGTTGCCTCTGGTTATGGTCTGTTGTTGATTAATGTATGATGATACTTGCAAGAAGCTGTGCTGATTCCCAGTTACACACCAGTATACCTCCCTCTTTAAAAGAGTCTACCAGGGAGATTATCTCATGTTTAACCAGTAGGTAGAAAAAGATTTTCCAAGACTTTAGCAAAATTGGCAAAAAGATAGAAACCCACAAGATCAATAGCCTGATTATTTTCAGTATAAATTAGTCAATTATTTTATTCATTTATATGTTCATTTCTGATTTATTGTATTTGTTATGGATTGTTATTCTTACTGTTGTTGTTTTATCATAAGAAGTGTAATTCATCTGATATACTGGCACTGGAAGAAAAATGCATTTGGTTTTTGTACTGTAATTGTTTTGTTCACATTGGGCGCTTATTTGATTCAGTTGTTTAATAAGGTGTTTGATTTCATTTTGAGTATCAGTACTCATGGAATCAACATTTGTGTAGTATGAAGTTGTATTTTTTTGTCAGTGCAAATTAATGTTATAGTGTCAATCAGCTTTTTTAGGTGTTTGAACAAAATGTGTTTTTTACAAATACAAGGTGTTCAAGTATGTGGTATAAAAAAGGGTTATCATTCAAACAACAGACTTTTTACAAATAAAGGCTTATACAGTAAAGAAAGCTAATGTCTTTTCATTTGCCCTTTGTGGACTAATATACAACATTGTTTGCTTTGACTTTTTATTAATTTATTTTTATTATTAGTCCCCAAAAGGTAAATAGCATACAATATTGCAAAATAAGAGGATAAAATCAGGTATTTACCATTGCTATTCCAGGATGTTGTCAGAGCTCTCACCTCTTAGTTGGTGTCTTGCTTTTGATAAGGACTGTTGGATATGATGACAGTCCAAAAACAAAATTTAAGAAAATCAACAGTGTCTACTTTTAATTTGATTACAAAACATTGCGCGTTTATGAGAATATACCTCCTTTCATACCCTATTTCCTGAATAAAGACACAAAGTGACTCCTGCTGACAAGTGTAATATTTGCCCCTTTTTCAATTCAGGAACTATTAAGGAGTGTTTTATTTTACTTTATTATTTTGTATTGTTGGCAAATCCAAAATGAAATACTGCACAGGATGGATAAAATACTTTTGTCTGGGGCAGTTTGAGTTCTGCATCCACGAAGCACTAATTTGTTTTAGTTAGAAGGACAGATGCGGTTTAAACTCTTTGCTGAGAACCTTTGTCCTCTGTTTGAGGACGTGATGCTATATATGGTAGCACGTTTGGAACCTTTTTTTAACCCGGATGCACGTTGGGTTTGAACTACTGTGAATGTATAGGTGGTGAAGGTGAAGCAAATGGCCTCTAAATGTGACTGCACTTGCAGAACAGAATGATCCAGTGAGGCATTTGAAATGTTATGCTCCACATAAACCTTTAAGCGTAGCAAAACAAGATATTACTGTTGAAACCAGTTCTTTTTAACTGTTTCGCCCCAGTTGGTCTCTGTCTAGTGATCATGGTTAAATTTGCACATCTACTAAACATAAGGCTTTCCTACCACAATATTACCCTGCCGAGAAGTGTCCTGATCATCCTGTTTTAATCCTCCTTCTGTCCAGTTTTGGCTCACAGCCTGATTAAAAACTCAATTTTTGGTCTTAAAGTTTTAAATAAAATTGTCACCCCCACCACTAGATTTCATAATGCAATACTGCAATCTGCCATCACCTCCAAGTAAAAGGACTGGGTTTTTAATATCTAGAAAGTCACAGTGATTGATCTCTTTACTTGGGTACTCGAGAAGAACACAAATCTCACCTCTCATGAACTGCACTATATACTGTATGAATGGCTGGCTTTTGTCTGTGTGAACTTTGTGTTCTTCTTGTGTCTGTGTGGTTGTCCTCCGGGTGCTCCAGTTTCCTCCCACCAGCCACTGGAGACTCTAAATGGCCTGTAGATGTGAATGTGAGTGTGAATGTGTCTAGCAATGTGATAGACTGGCAACATGTCAATGCCTCACGCCCAATGCATCCTGGGATGGATTCCAGCCCCCAGCAGCCCTTAGCAGGATGAGCAGTTTATAGAATGGATGGTTTGTGTTACTTTACTTGTCAAATTCTTTAATTATATGTGAATATCAGTGCATTTGAAATATATATGATCTGGGAGAAATACTGATCAGGCCTTTAAGTATTTAACCAAAATCAACACTTAGCAGAGTGTGCTGTTAATTATCCATTGATGGCTTTTCAGTAGTCATCAGACTTCCAGACTTCATTAATGATTTCTGAGCAGCGACATTCCCAGATGTTAATGCTTCAGTGTCGTCAGGAGCACGACCTAAGGCCTCATATGTAAATGGTACACATTCATACAAATGTCACAGCTTTTGCAGCTCAGTGTGCAACATTTAAGATCTACAGCATTAAAAGAAAACATGAAGTAA
>JAUBNQ010000006.1:5672543-5683266 GCA_032353495.1 Ctenopoma kingsleyae
ACGTGCTAAATACGTAGTGCATTTACTCAACTATTTCTATGTTCTATATGTTACTTTTACTCCAATACAGTTCATAGGGAAATATTATACTTTTTCTCCTACTGTAATACATTAATTTTATATGTTTAGTTAGTTTCTTTGCAGATACATCTTCTCAATGCAAAATCTAATCAAGCAAAATAGAAAAAAGAATAAAATCAACTGAGACTTTTAGGCTATATTTTAGGTTTGTAAAGGTTTATAGGAGCTACTGCGGTCAAAAAGGGGACAATAATGATGTAATGAATGCAGAGGTACAAGTTTATAGTGAAGAATTAATGCTGACAAAACAATCTTCCTTCCATCAGTGTAGTCCAGTGGGATGATGTCATGTCATCATGACTCTGCAGGTAGGCAGAGACATACAGCGGAAACAGTGTTTATATATTCATTACTGTTGCAGGAATACAGTCTTCATAACAATAACATACAACGACATAACAATTCAATTCATTTTAATTTTATTTGTATAGTGCCAAATCACAACATAAGTCAGAAAAATTTGTAGAAAACCCAGCAGTACCACTTGAGCAAGCAATAGGCAACGGTGGAGAGGAAAAACTCCCTTTAATGGAAAAAACCTCCAGTAGAACCAGGGTCAGGGAGGGCGGCCATCTGCCTCGACCAGTTGGGGTGAGTGGAAAGAGGAGAGAGAAAAGAACAGCAGATAACAGATATCAAGACAGCAACAACGAGCAGCAGACGAGGCACTGGGCAGGTTGGCAGGACAAGTAACTACAGCTCCAAGGTTGAGGACATCTACACAAAGATACAGAGAGAGAGGATGAAGCACAACTAGGGTTGAGAGAAGACAGAAAGTTAACAATACGTATGTAAATACTTGCACTTAGATACAGCCACAAAAAAGGCACAGCTCAAACATTTTTTATGGCAGCACCTTACAGGTGCTTTGTGTATGTGTGCATGGCCTCCTTTGAGAGCACCAACCTCCCCCTGACTGCAGCTACATGGCACACTATGGATAAACAAAAGCAGCCATGGCTTCACACAGTACACTTGACATTAGCATTTGTTTACATTTCTAGCAGTGTTTGGGTTTTAGTTCATCTTGGCCCAGTGTGAGAAGTACCTGCTGGATGAACTGGAATGTGTTCTTCATAGACTTAGGGTAGATGCAGCACATATGTGAGTCCAAGTAGAATTCACTTCTCCCTCAGTGATGATCTACAGTGAGGCTGGACTAAAATGGAAGGGGGACAAGAGGACGCCACCTTCATGCTCAATGACGAGGATCCCGTTGTCAAGGTGGCGGAAGGAGTCATCACCATCCATCAAAATTATTAAACAGAAGTGCTGAGTAATTAATAACACTTATTCAAATTTAAAAGTAAAGTAAATGTTAGTTACTTACCACTAAATTTACTTTTTACTCCATTATATTTATCACAGCTTTTGTTACTAATTACCTTTCACTTAGCAATTTTTGATTTAAATAATATCAACAAATATAATGATGTATTATTATGAATGAATTATTGTTCAAGTAAGTGAATACTTATTTATGATGTCTGCAGTACACAAGTTCACAAATATTGTTTTTATTTTTTTTATAACACTGTGTTTCTCTGGTGTGTCATGTTACTAACTAAAGGTTCACTTTGTGAATAGAACAAATGAAATTAATGTTAATAATTCTTCTAAGTAAATTCTCAGAAATCAGGTTTTTGGAATGGTTCTCTCATTGAATCATTTTAACTTTCTGCAGAAGCTTTATTTATGAGAAACGTGGAACAAATCTGAACTACACTTGTACAAAGTGTTCAGCAGCATCAAGTTCATCAGTTAAACAGTAATTTAAATACTTTAAAATAAAATTACTGCCTAAGCGGAGTACATGTACTTTCCAACCTAATTCATGTACCAAGGACTTTAACTTGAGTAGAGAATATTAAGTAATATTTCTACTTGTAGTGGGTTAGGGTTACAAAAGGAAACCTAAGCAGCATTGTGTGAATATCAGTTGGCTTTTTAGTCATATGAGGTGTAAAATGGAAAAAAAAAGTTACATACAAGAATAGAATAACAAAAAAAATCATTGTCTATAAGAAAACTGAACCAACCAAGCACAATTCTTGATTGGAGTTGCACAACCAACACAATAGCACTTTCTGTGACATGCTGTCATCACATTCACTGTGAAAAACAATGCAGTGCTAATGTAAATTGAATATGGACCAACCCCGGTCTGTGTCAACAGCTGCCCAATGTTCCCTCTCTTAGTTTAAAATAGCTCAATAAGACAATGACTGTGGCAATTGCGCTTCTTGTCCACAATTCTGTTAAACTCCATGAACACTGAAAAACAAAGAAAAATACAGAGTATAAGATTTCAATACTAAATAATACTGTGGCTGCGATTGCTCTCGTTAGATGAGCAAAATTGATCACACTGCACTAAGTCTTTCAGTCAATCTCATTTAGTGGTATTGATTAGAGTGTTCAGTGATGTCTTCCTACTATACAGTCTCAGATAAAACAGAATAAAAATTTTGATAAGATACTGGTAAATTTAGTTCAGTCTATGAATGCATAGATTTCTATGTATGTATACAGTGAGGTTTATAAGTAATGGAACAAAGATATTTGAAATGAAATACTCAATATGTGAGCAAAGTCAAGACTTTTTAACTTTAATTCAAGGGGCATGAATGTCTCAACTAAAATCTACTTAAATGAACTTTATAGACATACAGTAGTAAAATAGTATTTATATTGAAACCTAAACATATCTAGTATGTATTTATGCATGAGTCTTGAATTTACTATTCAAAATTTCTTGACTTTTTACCATTTGGACTCAGAAGCAGTAAAGTACAGGAAAAGTAAAAGGAAGTCAAAGGAAAAAACAAGCAACAAGCAAAAACAACAGCACAAACTAAAAGACAAAACCCCACCAGAATCTATATGTACATTATGTGTACATTATGCGGAGTTATATTGGTTTTACAGCACAATATTTTAGACTGTCAGTACATAAAACAACTACCTACAGGAAATATCCAGTTGTAAGCATTCGAAAGTTGTACATAAACTTTATGGATAAACTTAATATTTGGGGCACAATTTAAATGTGGATCAAGCAGGCCACAATGTGATGGCTGAGATGGAAAAAGAGGTATGGTAAATGGTCTGATGACACTGATGCCTGATCTACCGGGGACAATTCGTGCTTCAGTGTCTTGTCCAAGGGCACTTCGACATATGACCAGAGGGAGGCGAGATTCAAACCACCAATTGCACGCTTGGGGGTTGACTGCTCTACCTCCAGACACACAACCGCCCATAATAAATACTCTACATGGGCCCTAAATCATGAACTTTCTATTTGTTGTCACGTAATATTACAAGTTATAACATTTTTAACAAAAAAATTGCCACAAAACAAATAATAACTTAATAATAATGTAACAACTAGCACATAATGTGTTATTATTATGTTATCAACTTTTATTACATTTTTTATTACATTAGTTGTAGTTACTGTATTACATTATCAGTTTCTACAGTTCCCTTGTTCTTTTGAATGCATGTTTTTTATGTTTATGTAAACAGAAAGAATTATTGAGCTGATAGGCGTAACCCATGCAAAACAGCAACCATTAAAAATATAAAAATAATAGCTCTAGTGTACCTTGTGTTGTTCTTCTTCACTTCCCCCTTTTTCTGCTCCATATACGTTCTTTTTTGAGACATAGCTGTTTCACTATAAATAATGCAGCAGCACAGATAAGATGAGAGAACCATTCTCTAAATTTCTAGTGTGTACTGTACAGACAGTAGTATGTACCAATGTACTTTACATAAAATGTTTAGTCAGAAAACTGAGCTTAGGATGAAGACTACATAACTTATTAATATTTATTTGAATATTTTGGATCATTTCTGAACACAAACCATTTGGGAAAAAGAAAAAAGAAAATTAACTGGATAGTTTAAATGTTGATATTTAATCCTGAGCTATGGTCACGTTACAGAAAACTACACAGCGTATGCTAATTTGTATGGCAACATACAGTGTTTATTAATTGCTCATACAAATGTTGCCTGTGCCAAATCGTAGCACTAGAGTGTCATTATTTAAAAGTCTCCACTGTGAAACAATTGATCATTGACTACAGGGTCCAGTTAAATCAGAATTCACACATCCTAGTGAGACTAATTTGGAGTCAGAGGTTAAATATTGATTCCATGAAATGAAAAACACAACTTGGACTCAATAGTTGTGTGACTTATTTCCAATTTTTACACCACTAAGTGAGCTGCTTTACCAGTGGCTGCTGTTATATTTGTCTATATTTAAATCTGACCATATACTCTATCTATCACTTCATGGGTAAACTACAAGACGAGTGAGACAGAAGATTTACTAACCTGACCTTTTTAAAATTGATTTGATGCATTCCTGTGTGCATCTACACTGATTTGATGTTATTGTGTGTCATATTTCATCATGCTTAGCCTCCTATCTGTGACCCGTGTGATGATCCTTTCCTGACATGTCCTTCTTCAGATACAAGTCAGATACTCCATCTCTTCTGTTAGGCAGTTGATTACAAGCTAAGGTATACAGTATAAATAATATGGCCAACATATCAGTCAACTGGTAGTATCAACCAAACAAGAATAGCTACACATACTACTGCTTCCTTTGAATACGTACTGTATAAACCTACAGTGTGGGTAAAAGACACAACAAATGGGTTTACAGCTACTGAATTTACCTGTATTTCCATCTTTCTTTCCATCGATTGGAGTGCACTGCTCCGCTGAGGAGTTGGATACAGAGCGACTGAAGTAGCTCTGCAAAATGTGCCTTCCATTTCCGTCTTCTATTGTCAGCACTCCATATAAAAACATAAAATATTGAAAGGGTGCATTAACATGGGTCAGAAATTGATGGCTGCTCCTCGGTGAAGGGAAAAAAGGAATTCGGTCAGAAAGCTAAGAAGCTTTGTCTTTGTGACTTTGAATGCCGGCTTTTGCTCTCTGCCATGTGCATGTTTTTAATAAACTGTCTTTACTGATTCTAACCAATGTGTTAAGGTTGAACTATTGTTCCCCAGTATTTGTAGACTACAATTGGCACAAATGATTAAAAAAAGCTCAAAAAGGTGAGGTTCATGACTGCCTGAAACAGACAGTCAAAGCAGATAATGTCACTGCTATTTATTCTAGACAAAACACACTTTAATTGTTTTAATTGAATGCAAGGCCAAGTCCAATAAAATCATTAGTCAGCCATAAATCAGTTGAATAGTTTACCCTAAAAAACATAATCTTGGACGTGGTAAGGTGCCATGCTTCTCTTGTGCTGCGTGTCCGTCTGTTTTACTTTTACAGTGTGTTCATCTGTGTTGCCATGGAGTTCTTGTTTGGGGGTTGAAAAGCAAGGGGAGAGATGAAGAAGAGTGGAAACATAATGTGTCTAATAAAATATTAAGACACATCTCTCTTATGCAGTATGACCACAGCTGAACCACAAAATCCAACCCTCCAGGGGTATCATTTAGAAAATTCAAATGTATATCAAAAAAAGGGGGGGAGGGAGAATAAAAGGTGAGATTATAGTTGCATATACAGTATGCGGCAGAGAAAAAGTAAACACTGCATATTGTATGATGAATGCAACTAAGACGGTGTATACACATGGTACTAGGGTCAAAGTCAATTACTTTATACCGTGTGGCTAACACTGGCTATGTTTGAGATTGTCCTACACTAAAATCTCATGAACTGAATAGCAATCACTGCACACGCTCGCCCTCATCAACTGTATTTTTTTTTATTACGCACAGATAAATCACAGCGAGAATCACTTTAAAATATTAGTTCGGTATTCTGCAAGGAAAATACGGTCATCCTCTAGTCGAATGTTTTGCTCAGAATTTGAGATGACACAAACAAAATTATATTTTCTGGCAAACCTCCACAGCCTGCTCGTCAATTTATTTTGGCATTTTCCCTAGATTGAAGTCAGTCAGTGAAGGACAGATTTTAGATGCCATTAAGCAAAATGGATATGGGAAGATATTGGGACATAAGGTGTTGTAGGAAACATAATATGTCTTTATACCAGTAAGTGTCAACTACTGTATGTGTGTGCTCCTTTTTTAGTGCCAGCACAAAGTTATACCTTAGAAGCAGCACTGACAGGCTGTCAATACATCTGTTTGCTGATGGAAACTTGCTCTCTTCTCCTGCCCCTCTCATTTCCTCCTTAGACGTTTCATGATAGGTCCTCTTCTGTGACGACAGGATCTGAATTTCAGAGGTGACAACAGTATCAGGAGATGTTGCCTCTGACAGCCTATGTCCCACTTTTTTTTATTTAGTTGCACAATTATGTCAATCTTTGTGAAAGCACTGTTTCATGCTTCGATTTGATGCCAATGTGAGAGGATAGTTGTGTGTGTCACTGCGTTTGGCTAATAGTGCCAAGGAGAAAAAAAAATAGCAATGCAAAGGAGACCTTTTCTTCTGCACCAGTTCTCGCACGTTATTTGGTTTTGTACCACTTCTACTTTTACAAGCAGTTATACATGCCTGCTTGGTACCTGTATTGACAATAAGTGAAGTCATGCTGAATGCCTCGCCTATATACTTTTTACTTCCAAGGCAGTTGACAGAGGGTGAAGAGGAGTGAGTCCGGAGTGTGGCGCTCTTGGCCCTGTGTCCATCAGCTGCCTCAAGCTCCCGGCCCTCCTAAATACACACGCACAAACACACACTCACAAACACTCAGCATCTAACAGCCTGGCCTGTCATCTACTGGCCAATTTATGAAATGCACCTCTACCTTCCTTAATAGCAACAGCAGTCACGTAATCTCAACCAAACAACACTGTTCAGGTATGCTATAAACATAATAATCAATTGAGAAAGACTCATGTATGGTGTTGCTACATACAAACGCTCTGCTCAGACAAGTATGTCAAAAAGGAAAAAGAAAATAGCCCTTCTCAAATGTGTGCTTGTTCATTCTGTGCCAGAGCTCTGATTCACACCTTCTTTTCAGTCTGCTGACAGGGAAACACTGGACGTAGTGGGTGGATAAATTAGTCTGCGCGGAGGTATTACGCTGAAACCTGCTGGAGGTTTGAGTGGGCAGTTCCACACCCAGCATCCCTCATTTCACCACATGAGACAGCTCTCTAGGTTTGCCTGAGGGCGGATTCGTCATCAGTCCTCCACTCATTTTCAGGATAGTAACTGAGGAGCCATCAATGTGATTGGAATATAATTAGCTGAGAGGACATGTAGCTTGCTAATGTATATACCATTCTATAAATTAGAGAATAGCAATAATATACTGTGCAATTTGATTTATTATTATAAACTTTTTTTTAAGCAGTGCTACCAACACAGATATCTGGATGGCACAGTTATTTATTGTTTGATCTTTCAGTCCACCACTTTAGACCAGGATGACACAGCTTAATATTTACTGACTGGATTGCCAAGAACTGCTGTACAGACATACATGGCCCCTGGAGAATAAATCTTACTAATGATCCTATGACATTTCTTTCACTGCTACTGTGCTGCTAACATTTTTGGTTTGGTTGGTCGATTAGCATTAAAATTAGAATAAAAGTCCATTGAGCCTAGAGGACGAATCTGCTAGTGTGAATTTACGCTCCTGGTATTCATGTTAACATAGGTCAGGTTCTACAAAGCTTTTCATGTGTGTGCAGTTAGATGTTGTCATTCTCATTTTTAATGTTTTTGTTCTCATTCTTCATTTTTAAGTAGCTAGATAGATAGAAAAACATGCACACAAATGTTGTGGCTGATTCCTTTGCAAAGAAACATAATGAACTGGTAAGTGTCAATAGTGTGAATTGCCCTGAAATAAAAAGGGAACCATGTAACCGTGGAACATTTATTATATTTATGTATTCTTAACCTAATGAATAGGTTACGGATTTCCAAAATGTTACTAAATGTATACAATATTTATGATTTTAGTAATTCTATTGTAGTTTTCCTGCTCGACTTCACGGACAGAAAAATGTTCTTTCATCATCTTATCACTTATGTACTCACGCTGGCAACTTGATTTGTCACAAATGTTTCTTGGTCTCGCATGCTGATCAGTTGGTCATGAGTCATGCTGTTGATTACATTTATTTAAAGACTTCCTCTTGTTGTTCACCGTACAGTTCTGCCCACAGCTGCCAACACATGTTGTGGTGTTCAGACAAAGTCCTAAGACACTCTGATCGCCTCACTTCCGAACTGATCACATAAACGTCTTCTGGGTAATGAGCTGTACTCGCTTCCCTCCACTTCCCACATCACCCACCGCTCCCCTCCCTCGGCCCTCCAGTCATCCCCGATCAACATTTTTCACATTGTTAATCACTTATGTCAGCTTCTGCTAATTATAGACAATTCATCATGTGTGATTCACTGTCTGTCTCTGTCAGCGTGGTGTTCTGTGCTGTGTGAGCGAATATGACAAAGGTGAAACTGCCTTTATTAAGTGCAGCACCAGGGAGTGAACTCCCCAATGATAAGCAGCATGTTGCAGTGCTTTGACTTACACTTCCTTGAGGCGAGTGATAAAGGCCAGGTGCAGATTAAATTACATTAATTTCTTTGCCAGAAGCTCTGACCCACAATGACTTGTGACAAGACAAGGAGGATAGAGCGATGAACTGCAGTGAAACTACTGCCAAAGCACTGAAAAATGAATTAACCATCAGTGTCACATCACGCCGTGGTCCTAACCTTTCAACCTCAAACAGACAAAGGTTGCATTGACTGCAACTTTGTGTAAATGAAAATGCAAACCGTCTTTATGGAAACATGAATATTTGGGCTTATTTTAGCAGTTCTCATTCTCATCCCACCCAAAATTGTTAACCGTTAAATCAACCGTTTTTGAAAAACAACAGAGTATACACACCCAGTCTGGCAAACATGGATATGCAAACACTGTGTTATCAACATGAACAGTATCAGTCATACCATTAGCAAGCATACTGTAACCTTGCCAGTGATACTGATACATTTTCATATTCTCTTCCGGTACTTCTTGCAAGAGTCAGGGTCTGTGGAAAGTTCAGTTAATAAGAAGCTCTGCAGGTGTACTCTAACATTTTGTGAAGATGTGCTCCACGCTGCGCTTGTTGGTGCTTTTAAGCATTATAGGTAACTACGCTTCTGCTTCCTCTCTTAGTAAGTATGTGTACAATAAGAACATTTGTCTGCAATTCTGACTTTCTTTTTTCATAGGATGTGTCGAGCTAATCACAGTCAGCTCTCCGCAAAAATATGTCAATGTTACAATGGGTGGAAGTGTCCTGCTCCAGTGTATGTTTGAGACTATCCCAGAGACCACCAGCCTTACAATCCAGTGGGATTTTATCTCATCATCCTCCATGACTCCACAACAGGTACATACCGTACATACTGGCACTCAGATGAGAGCTTTACAGGCAGGATTAATGTGCTCAAATGTGCCTGCTGTAACAAAATCAGTGCTCTTTACGGAAATGCTGAATCTTGTTAAAACTGTTATTTTTCTAGTTCTAGATTTCACATATAGGCCAGATTGTATTTTATTATTCTAAATATTTAACTTAGACTGTATTTAGGCAAGAACATGTGTATTGCTACTTTCTATAAGATTTTGTAACGACAAATGACAAGTCCATGTGAGAATGTTGATTTAAGTAAACTTAATTTAACTTAACTCATTATTATAAGTCGCACCCATAACATATGAGGTATACACTGGATGTTTACTGTTGTTGTCTTTATTGTGTTGGATGTTCAGATTTGCTGATTTGTTGCTGTTTCCTTTTAGGTTTATTACTATCAATCAGGAAAGGATGTCATTCCGAAATCATATCAGAGCAGGCTTCAGCTTCCCTCTTCTCCAAGCACGACAAGCAACGCCTCAATAATGATAAGCAACATGCAACCGTCAGACAGCGGAGTCTACGCTTGTGAGGTTCACAACTTCCCTGATGTGAGCGGGAAGTCTCAGGTCAACATTATTGTGAATGTTCTTGGTAAGTCTACAAAGTGAGAGGCAAAGCGCTGATTGAAAATGTTGCTGCTCACCATTTTCAAATGACTCAGTCAAACTAAGAATGTCTTAACCGCTTTAATTTAGTCCAGTCAGTTATAGGTGTGTAGGAGATTTCATTGTACTTGACCACACCTGTGAAGTACCGGTTGAATGTTTGCATTATGACAGGAAGCAGAATACGCTGATCTTTTTAGTGTTAGCATGGTCCTCTGATGTTCTGCTTTCAGACCAGCGTTCATACCTGGACCTGGGCGTAGTGGTTTGTGCTGTGTGAGTCCACTTTTAGGACAAAAAAAAAGCAAAAAAGACATTATCTGAACCTACTGTGGGTTCTCCGAACATTGTTCTCCTGCCCATAAGGGTGTGGCCACCTGAAGAGTACGAGTTGAAGCACGCTGTCAGTTTCTGACTAAAATAATTTCCACTTTGCATTTTCATGTTTGGCTTGCTTGCTTATTTTATTTTTTTATGTGAAATTAGCGCTGCATTAGTCTTGGCCGTGTGAGCACCTCTTCCACTATTACCATGGGTAAAATGATATATTAGTGTTTTTGACACTGAGATCAGTGTATCTATCCAGTATTAGTACTGTAACATAAAAAAAATGTGATTCTGTGATTA
>JAUBNQ010000006.1:5689991-5701199 GCA_032353495.1 Ctenopoma kingsleyae
CAGTTAGATCAAGTTCAGTTCTCATGTTTTAGCAGGTCACCTCAGAACACTCTGATGTTTTGTTCTCACAGTGTTTTGGTGATTTTAGTTATTTGAGTCATTATCTTGTTTAAGGAATCACGACCTGTGGCTGGCACATTTGTTTCTGAGAAAGTCTGTCTGAGCCTGTTTCTTTACAGAACACCTTTATAAACCTCTGTTTTCATTGCTTCTAGGACAAAGTTCCACTGGGAAACTTTGTAGAAGGACTAGATGCAACTTAGACCTTTTCTCTCTTAACAGGCTGCACAGCAAGTAAAGTAAAGTAAAGTATAGATCCTGTATTGCGTAGTCTGTGTATTTTTTTGTATTGAGTATTAAGTATCTGCGTTGGTGTTGATTTTTTCTGGTTAACGGTTCTTTTCTTTATAATAATAATAAAAACTTTTTTATAAAGCACTTTTCAGACAAAGAGCAAAGTTGATAAAACAGCAAAATACAATGCTAAAATTACACACAGTAAATAAAGAGTAAAAAAATAATAATTAAAATAAGCAAGTAAAGCCAAAACAAGTATGTCATAACAACAGGCAATTCAATAAAAAGTTTTTTAAGATGGGACTTACAAGACAACATCGACTCAAACAGCCTGATTTCCTATGGCAGGTTATTCCAGAGCCCTGGAGCCCTGATAGAAAATGCTCTCTCTCCCCTGGTTTTAACCGGGATGCTGGTACTGACAGAAGCCTACTGGCTGAGGATCACAAATTTAGTGAAGGAACTATGGAACTAAAAGATTTGACATGATAGCAGGAGCCAGGCCATGTAAAACCTTATAGGCAATCAATAAAATCTTAAAATCAATCCTAAAATAAACAGGGAGCCACTGGAGAGAGGCAAGAATAGGTGTAATATGGTTGAACCTCCCTGTTCTACTCAATCAAACCAAGGTGAGCAGCTGAGCTCTGAACAGTTTGTAAAGGTTTTAAATATTTTTTTTTAAATGAGGAAAATAGACTGTTGTAATAATCATCACTGAAATTCAACATTGATAGAATTTTTTTGCAATATTCCTTAGATGATAAAAACATGATTGGTCAAGTTTAGTAATGTGATGCTCAAAAGTTAAACTAATCAAATAGAACAACTATATTTCTAGCAACATGTTTAACACTTTGTACTAAAGCCTCTGTAAGGGGCAGTATTTAACTTGCCCAATCATGAGAATTTCTAATTTATTTAAATTTAACTGCTGAAAATTCATGGACATCCAGTTTTTTTTATATCATTCATGGATTCTTGCAGAGAACTCAGTCTACTGTGGTCCTTAGGCATAATAGAGAGGTACAACTGTGTGTCATCATCATAACAATGACAAGAAATATTATGTCTGCAGATAACATCACCCAGGGGAAGCATATATAGCAAAAATAGGACTGGACCAAGAATTGACCCTTAGGGCACACCATACTTAGGGGAAAAGGACGACATGCAATTGTTAATAGAAACACAAGACTTCCTATTTGACAGATACAATGAAAACCAGTCTAGAACTGTGCCCAACATACCCACAGCAAGTAACTGCTCGGAAACAATTTTTTCAAGAACCTTAGAGACAAAAGGTAGTTTGGCAATTGGGGCAGTAACTTCAGGGAGAACAGGATCAAGCCCAGGCTTTTTTTAAGGCTGTATGCAGGCAGTTCTAAAATAAACACAATCAGCGGCCAGTGATCTTTTCAGTAAAAAGAGTAAATGTGGCCCCAAGCAATCTATTACTTTAGTAAAAACATTGTCGGAATAATGTCAAGAAGGTTTGACGATACCTTCATATGAGAAATGATGTCAAGTAGATTTTACAGAGTGATATGAGATAAATGGCACCGGGAATTCTGATATGGACAGTCAGCATCCAAAAATTCATGATTTTGGGTGATACCACTTTTAATTAACTCCACTTTAGAAGCAAAGTGAGACAAGAACTTCTCACAATTAGCAACACAATTTGCTGAGGCTTGGGGAAGAACTGGGTTAACTAGCCTATCAACAGAAAAAACAATCTAGGATTTTGACAATTTGCAGAAATAAGCTCTGAAAAATAGCAGGTTCTAGCATCCTTCACCATCCTATTATAGCATAACAGCTGCTCCTTCATCACCATGAGATTAACCTGGAGCCCAGATTTCTTCCATCTATGTTCTCCCCTTCTACATTCGCGTTTATAGTGTTGAATACTGTCATTTATCCAGGGCTGTTTCCTAGTCAGTGGATCAGGTCTATTTTTTAAAGGAGCTATACAATCTAAGGTTAAAACACAAAGAGAGTAAAAAGAATCTACCATGTAATTTATACAGGTGAGAGGTCAATGAGTTAAGTTTCTTTTTGAGCTGAGAGCAGCTGTGACAAGACAAAATCATTTCCCTCTGGGATTAATGAAGTTTTTTTGAATCTTGAAAACAATACTCAATAGTTGCAAATTAAAGACAGTTTTTAGATATCAGATGAAAACCGTGAACTGGTAAAAACTGTAACCTCTGAGGTCAACTAGTGAGAGTGAGCAGAAGGGGGACTAACTGTGTCTATAAAATATATTAATTTCTTACATTTTGACATGACCTTCATCTGTTATCTTCATGTGTTGTCATTGACAAAGGATCTGCTTTTGTTTCCATTGGGACACATCAAAGATACAACGTGACTCCAAATCCCATTTTCTGATAAGGCCAGGTGGCCATGCCTATTTTTGCAGTTACAGAGTAAGACGTTTCTTTGTAAAGTATCTGATGAAGCTTGCTGACCATTTTCAGAAGTCTTTAAGAGGCTGGGCAGTATTGGTGGATGGCTGAGATGGCTGATACAAATGTGAGTCCCTCCTGAGTCCCCTCTGGAAAGTGATTCTTTATCTGGATGCTAACTTTTTCCCTTCTCCCTTGATTACCAGTCTGTTCTGGTACTGGTGTGCTCATCTCTTTCGCATGTTTTACTGCACAATGAGGTTTCCAAAAATGTTGAAATTTATAATAAGAAAACATATTATACATAAAAGATGAAAGAGTATCCAAACTAGTCTCAAAGTGCAACGACAGGACAGCAGTGACTGTTTTCATCTGAAGCAACTGTCTGATTTGTTGCTTAATTTGTGTCCAGAATAACTTGTAAGTCGCTTTGGATAAAACTGAATGTAAATTTGTAGGAAAAAATATCTCTATTCTTTTCTTATCGACAGGCCTGTGTTAAAGTGAGCGTGTACTAATAATGGATAATGTCCAGTACCCAGACAATCACACTGCAGCTGGTCTGCTGGGGCCCTCGTCAGTAGGACTCAGTTAAGGTGCTTCCTTGTAGCCCTGCTAAGGACGCTGCGGTAGTGCTGCGTTCACAAACTCTGAAATATTGAGCTTTGCATTGAGTGGCAATGATTTACTTAACATAGCCTATGTAACTAGATTGTTTAACGGAATATGAAATTAAGAGGTCACGAAAGTGCTTTTAAATAACGTTTCGTTGTCGGGCATCTGTTAAATTGTTGTAACTTTCCATTATTCTTTGTCAGCTCCCGTAATGAAATTTGGTAAATAAAATGCTTAGCTAGTTGGAGCAATACAATAAAACCAAAAAGAAAGACTGGGCTATAGACATACCAAAAATACATCAAATAAAATAGCTAGAAATATGAAAGAAATATGCAATTACAGGAATATAATAGACCAAAATTAGCAACAAATCAGTGCAAACAGTAATCTATAAAGTTGTTCCCACGATTTCTTCGCCTGTAAGTACAATAAACAGAACTAAACGTGGTGTGTTGTGTCTAATTTGTCTGTAAAAACCGCTCAGTGCTGGACATACACTGTAAACAAGTGGAGTGCTGGGATGTGGGAGCTTGTAGAGAAGACGTGAACGCAGCACGAGCCTGCGCTCTCTGAGCAGCAGTCAGCTGCGTGTTTACTTGCTTTGTCAGCGGTGTCCCCGCAGCAGATATCTCGTGAATCTCGCCCGATGCTGATCAAAGCCTTTGGACTTTTATCTCAGAGAGTGACTTATCACGTATCGTCGTTATCAGCAGTTTCCTCTCCCGCTGCGTTTTGTGGCCAGCCTCTGTCGGACTTTGAACGGGTCCATAGGTTTTTCAAGCTAACAGGGAAAGATGACGTTAAAATCCAATAAAAACGAACCTGCTGTCATACTGGAGCCTGTCAACAGCGTGCGGACAGCCCTCTCCGATCTGTACCTGGAGCAGCTCCTTCAACACAAACCGAAGTCTGACAAGGTATGATGATCGTGCCCGTGTATTTATATATTTATTAATGTTTTCGTTCATGTTTGGTTGACATGTTTGCTTCCGGGAAGCTTACGCGTGGGCACATGAGCGCGACACTATCTCCAGAAATAGACCTAGTTCTGTTTTCAACTTGCAATGATTCGTTGATCTCTGAGCCAAAGTACTGTGCATGTAGATCATCATCTTTTTTAAGTGTGTTAGTAACATCTGCAGTGCACAGTACTGCTCAGTCAGCCGGTTGAATCCAGTAGACATCGCACAGGCAGTTTCACTTCTGCATTTATCCTAAAACGACTGTATGGGAATCAGATGACACATGGGGAAAACAGGCTTTATCACGTGTCGGATGATTTGTATTTTATTTCATCAGAGGACAGTGAGCCACTAACTCCAACATGTAGAAACATACAAATGGTTGTGTAATAAACGTGTTAACATGTGACAGCAGCGGCATTTTAAAGGAACACTAGAACAGTGTTATGATTATTAACAGGGAAAAAGAAAAGATGAGAAATGAAGTTGGTGTGAGTCCATTTTTAACAGTGATGTATAAAGTACACCCACAGTTACTGAGATATTGATTGACTGCTGCTGATGACTTGGTGTCAAACGTTCAGTTGAAGCCTTGCAGGCACTTTACTACTTCACGCAGTCTTTTGCTCAAACCTGTTGTCTCAGGACAGACTAGAGTATGCTGTGGACCGATTTGCCTGTAAAGTGGGAAACCTATGGCAAAACCTAACTCACATCCTCGACAATCTCGAGGCCTTGACTTGCCAACCTGGGACACAGAGGGACCCCTTAGTGCTGTTAGTGCTGAACTCTGTGATTTTGAAAAGTTAGTAGGCAGCTATACTAAAAGGAGGAAACTCTTTCCCTGACATCAGCGGTTTTTCTATTCGGTAGCCTTGAGCTACAGGCTTTTGTTTTGTTCAACTCCAATACAGTTATTTGTGAAATCGCTGTCTTTAGTTGAGGTCACAGGGTCCATTTTCTGTACATCTGGTTAAAAAGAGTAAAGTGACTAAGCCTGTTCTGCTCTGTTTACAGCTAAGTGTTATTTGAGACTGATTAATTATCCTCTGAAGATAACTGCAAATACTTCAGGCTTAAGAACTGAGCAACAGTCACGTGTATTTCTTTTTTTCCACATCACTTGTAACAGACTCAATAAAGCGAAATCAAAAGTCCAAACATTAAGATCCAAGTTTGGCGACTCAGTGTCAGACGAATGAGATCAGACGAGGACTGCGTGTTCTACTTCAATGTCAACAGCTGCTTCTGTATATCTTTCCAAATAGTTTTAGCCTGTGCTCAAAGAGGCTGTAGCTGTTAAAGGTTTGTCTACAAGGCCCATTAATCGTACTGTTTGTTTCTTTCGGAGTTCCACACAGGCCAAATATTGATCTGCTAATGCGTTCCCTCCATCAATACATCTTAGCCTGTTGGCAGGAGACCCACCCTAAATGCTACGTGGGGCAAAGGATTAATAATGAATGTTTCTTGACTTGCATGGCACATCACCACAAGAGATAGAACGGATAAGAAAGAGAGATGCAATGTAATCGGTCAGATAAGATCATGGTATGGATAACGGAAACATCTCTGTGAAATGCATTTCGTTTGACCTACTTTTGAACGTGATGAGCAGATGTCCAGAACAGGAAGTTCTCTGCTCTGTCTTGAATAAAATTTGGCTTGCAGACCTTCCTTGTTTATCCTGTTATGTTGCCCCACCCAAAGCTGGTATTCGAGTTTCTGAGGGGTTTCCTGACCCACGGTATGGTAGCATGTGCCGACTGTTAACAGTGAATTGAATGAGTGTGAGTGATAGGACTGATTAGGCTTATTCTCCCAATCATGATGAGTCACGTTTTATTAAAAAGTGTTTTTTATTGCTCATGCAAATCTAATCATTCAGATACCCAGCTGCTTTGTTATAAGAGCAGATTACGACAGTGATAATACTTGACCTTCAGATTTAACCTTTGTCTGGGACAGCACTCTCAGAGGAAACATAAGTCTTGATTTAAACTGCTCATTTATAAATGTAGGTTTCTAATGTCATGACTTCATGAACGTTATTCTTTTCTACAGTTGCCATAAAGTTAAATATCATTAAAAGATTGCCCAACTGGTACAGTTTGACATACTTTTCACAGTTTTTTAAGCATCATATTAATCTATCATCTTTTGAGCAGCTTCAAAATCTAAATGGTTTGCCCTCGGAAAAGAAATGACCATTAAAGAAACTTGGATTCTATAGATAGAAATCAGTGTGTGTGTTGTGTCAGGACAGATAGGTATGGTGATTTTTATCTGTGGCAAGATTGCTGTACAGACTCTCTTTCTCCCAGGATGTAATTTGAGATATCTTCCAAAAACTCCCCCCCGGTACTGCACAGTCCTGACATATAACAGCACAAGGCTGGTAAACAACTGGCATGCTGCACAGAAAGAAACACTGGTTGACTTTTGTCCTACATTCAGACGTCTCTTGGTTCACCGTGTCTAACTATTAATATAAGAATAAGAAAACAGTCTGTCCTCCAGAGCTGGTGTGCACAGTTTCCTAAATCATGGTGTTTTCAGTAAGTACAGTTGTGGTACACACACATAGTTGTTACAGATAATTATTACACACATTTTTTTTACAGACTGTCTGCATTGCACACTAACGCGCTGCTGTACACTTTGTATTTCAGTGTTGAGATTACAGGAGAGGAGGAAGAGGGTGATAATGATATTTATTGGTTTATTGTAGTGCTGATGCGGGAGGATAGATAGTACTTTTTTTTTGCTGAATCAGTGCTGATGCGTTATTTTTCATGCAAAGATTTTGTGCTGATGGAAGTAATTGTTTCCCTGATGTCAGTTTAGTAATCAGTTTTTAGTCTGGTGTGGTATTGTTCAAAAAAGAAGTCTACTCCTAATCCTAACTTGTAGTGGTACATGTTTGGTGGGATTCCTTGAGGACCACTAACAGTGATTTGGACTCGACACCACCTTTTTTTGGCACCATAGGAATATTGGATTTCCTGTTTTCAGACTCTTCTTTGGGTTCACTGAAGTGTAAAAGCATATTATGAACCCACTCCTCCAGCCTTTGTTCTCTTTTTTGTTCTTCAATCAGCCCAAACTGTGAAAATGAATCCAAACGCTCCTTATATAGTTTTGGTAAGATCAGATAAACCATTTGATTCCTTACATTCAAGCTATTCTTCCATGTGATCACCTGATGAGACTGGTGGTATCCATGACCACATGAACATGGCAGATCAGATCACTGGACCTGGTTAATGAGGTGTTATAACACTGGGTTAATTTTCAACCTTGAACATATGTTGAAACTGCAAATGAAACATTCAGCAGTCGGCACACAGCTGGCAAAAAGCTCCCACTGCAGTTAGTGGAAATACCAGTATGATGATGATGTCATCCGTCCAGGTGACCGATGCTGTTTAGAAATGATTTGCAGTGATGTTGATTTCATTTTTGAGTGAAATAAAACTATAAAAGTTATTTATGTTTTGTCTTTAAACAGGCAGCTATGCAAACCTATGAGAATAAAGGAGCTGATGTTTACACCAGTGTGAATTCTGGACACATGAACGGCACAGAGCTGACGAGGATGAAAGAAGTAGCATTTGAAAAGAGCCCTTCAGAGCCAATGGTATACTAACTATCTTCACACACGCACAAACTCACATTTTAAGATTTATGTTGCCAAGTCCTCCTCATTCATGATGGTGTTTGCCCTTTAGGGGGTCACTCTGAAGCTGAACGACAAACAGAGGTGCACCGTGGCCAGGATATTGCACGGGGGCATGATCCACAGACAAGGTAATTAATCACATCTTGAAGTTAGGGGGAAGTGTGCCAAACCTCTTTGTTTTAGAAAGAAGAAGAAGAAAGTTTTGTGCCCAAAAGGTCGATGGTTGTTCAGAATTTTTTTTTTTACTCAGTCTCAGCAAATGAGTCTTTGCATGAGCATCTGTGGTTACTGGATGAGGGTTTCTGTACCTAATGTCCTGATCAGTGGCTGTCGCATAAGACACTCAGTGAAACATTGTCACATATTATATGTCAGTCAACTGCTAATTTCTATGTATCTCATTTTTTGTTTCTACATTTGTAATGGTTTCTTCTTCTCTCAAGGGTCCTTACACGAAGGGGATGAAATAGCAGAAATAAATGGTAAAAGTGTGGCAAACCATACTGTAGACCAACTACAAAAGATCATAGTAAGTCGATACCTCATTTCTGTATAAACAACCATTTTTGCACTCTAGCCAAAGCTCATTTTTATTTTTTATTTCAAGGATGTGACTAAATATGTGTACAACTGTGTTATCTTTCCATGTAGAAAGAAAGCAATGGAATAGTCACCATGAAGGTCATTCCCAACGTGCAGAGTCGATCCAGAACCTGTGAGGTAACATTACAGCTGGAACTTGCACTTACTGTAGTTGCTGTCTCGCGGTGCCTGTTGCTTTTGCTCTCAGTGAATATTGTGCTTCATGTTTAGTCTCTTTAAACTGCTTTAAATTTGCATGAATAAACCAAGGCAACAAGACAACCTGCGTTTTTAAATGCATTTTGTTCCTTATTAGGTGAATCTTCTGTTAGTCAATGAACAACCCAGGTGACTATAAAATTAGTAAAAATTCAAAGAACATTGCTCATATTAGTTTTGCTAGTTTGACTTGAAACACGTTGGTAGTGTGTTTCATTCTGCCATCTGCTGACAACACAGAATTTTCTCCAGCAGCCATTCATGGGCCTCATGTGGCATAAAAATGGCTGCTTTCTGGCCAGCTGCTAGAATTAATAATATAAACCTAAGTCTCTACCAGTTTGTAATATCATATGAATTTAAATGAGCTTTATTTAGTGATCACAAAGAGAAAATATTGTTATTGGTGATGACATTCTTATTTTATTCTTTTTTTCTACTACAGCTGATCACTGTGAGTTCTGTTTTTGCTGTTGTCAGTGATGGCAGTCTCTAAAGCTTCTAGTTCAGCTTCTAGTCCATTATTATTGAGGCTTAGTTAATACACTCTGCATACTTTAATGCACAAAGAACATTCATTTTACTGACCTAGCCCACTCCTGTGTACCCACGTTTAATACACAATAGATATTAACTGTATAACAGTGGAGTGACTGAGGGAGACCTCAACTATTTATGGACTCTACTAACAAAAGTATTAATTTACCCTGAGGATAATTTACATGTTTTCGTGTCGTGATCTTTGACAGTTTAGTCAGGATTTGTGGATAAGCTCATCCCTCTCAGAAATATAATCACAAATCGCACAGGGAGGGATCGGCTCAGCTGGTTAAGTTTATTAGGATAACAAATTAGGTGGAAGCGCAATTAGACGTCACTATTGGACGCAAAAATTGCACAAAGTTTCACAATTTGAATAGAGCTGTCCAAGATCATAACATGAACATGTATGTTCTGTTGAAGGGTGAATTTCACACTTAACATTTGTAGAATCCAAATACACAGCACCTTCAGAAAGCATTCAGACCCCAGTGCTTAAATTTAAATACATAAAATTGCCAGTGGACAAAATAAAAACAGAATAGAATGAGTAGAAAATTGGTGCATTATTATTTAATCATTTTACAGCAAATATTCATAGACATTTTAAAGAATTACATTCATGCTCAGCATGCATTTGGCAGATGTTTTCCAGTGTGTGACAGTTTAGCTTTTCAATTCAACGCATATGCTCTTAATCTACAGATGTACATGCGGGCCCAGTTTGACTATGACCCCACCAAAGATGACCTGATCCCATGCAAGGAGGCAGGTCTGAAGTTTCAAACTGGTGACATCATTCAAATCATCAACAAGCAGGATCCAAACTGGTGGCAAGGCAGAGTTGAGAGCAGTGCTGCCGACTATGCTGGACTGATACCCTCCCCAGAGCTCCAGGAATGGTAAACAGCTCTGTCATCACCGTCTGATGGTGTCACATGTCCAAAACCTTTGAACTGTGCAGAATGTTCCCAGCTTAAACTAAATCTGTTTTCACTGCAGGAGGGTGGCAAGTAAAAGCAAAGCCAGAGAGGGCAGTCAGTCCTGCAGTCCATTTGGAAAGAAAAAAAAGTGTAAAGACAAGTACCTGGCTAAACACAGCTCTAGTGAGTATAACGCTAGAATCATGTTTCTGGCACTTTCTCACTATCATACTAGTATGATTTTGTTTGAAATAAAATCTCTTCTTTTGCAGTTTTTGACCAGCTGGATGTAATTTCTTATGAGGAAGTTGTCCGGCTCCCTGCTTTTAAAAGGAAAACATTGGTGCTTATTGGTAAGCTTCTCAGCTGGCTTTAAATTTCTCATCATCTGTACTGATGAAAATATTCCATATTTAGAGCATATGCTGATGGCACTTTTTTCTTATAAAGTACAAATATTTTAGTGTAACTTTTATAATCTTGTAAATTTACTGAACTGTTTTACATCCTTAAAATATGTACCCATGTATATCAGATGGAAAATAATAGGTTTTCATGAATCACTCCAATGTAAATGTTAGCATCTGTAAAATACATCATCTCCACTGAAGTAAAACTAGTGACAGTAAAGGTAGTTATCTATGGACATTTCTCTCCACCATTAAGGTTAATGTTGGATTAAAATGCCATTGAAAATAAACAATTCTCCTTATTTTAGGTGCACATGGTGTAGGGAGGAGCCATATCAAAAATGTACTATTGACCAAGTACCCAGAGAAGTTTTCCTACCCTGCACCACGTGAGTATAACCACATTCTTCACTTTTTCTTTCAGGAGAGCAAGTTGCAAAAATGTCTTTGGGCTAAACTTGAATATTGCTTCCACACAGACACCACCAGACCCCAACGTAAGGATGAGGAGAATGGACAGGAATATTATTTCATGTCCAATGAAGCCATGACTAAGTGCAT
>JAUBNQ010000006.1:5701299-5717018 GCA_032353495.1 Ctenopoma kingsleyae
TCATTAAGTGTAGGTTATCAGTCTAATAACTCTATATTTCCTCTTTCTGGTTTTACAGACCCTGAAAGTCTTGCGGACTGCTGATTTTGCTCCTCTTGTGGTGTTCATTGCCCCGACCAACACAGCTCCTCAGGTGTTCTGTCTTCATCTGAACACGCTCAAATATTCTTAAAATCCTGAACTCAAATCATATTGCTAACGCTGTGTCTTCTCTCACAGACGGAAAACCTGCAGATGATCCAGAAAGAGTCGGACGCCATTCAGACCACATATGGACACTTCTTTGACGTGGTTCTCGTCAACAACGACGTGGACGAAAGTGTGAAAGGTGTGGAGGAAGCCATGGAGCGCGCCATCTCCACCCCACAGTGGGTGCCAGTGTCATGGGTGTATTGACAGTCTGTCAGTGGGTCTGGCATCAGTATAATACCTTCTGTTTGTTGAAAAGCAGTGCAATATCACTCCTTACACAAAACCTCTCAGTTATTGATGTCCCGGATGGTATGCTAGTATATTGGTTTATGTTGTCACTGATATTTTTTTTTTTTTTTTTTGCACAAATGCATAAACAAATAAGCAATATATAGAAAGGTTTATTTTAGAAAGTCGAGGACTTCACCAGGGATGTTTTATGTGACTGTTTAGACATTTGTGCTTCAGGCTTTTTAGGGGTTAAGAGATAGTTTTGATGTTCATCTCTGTGATTGTTGGAACAAGAGCAAATGCAAAATAGGACCACAACTGTGAATGAAATCCCCACTTATTAATGACAGGATTTCATCATGTATGTACACTGATTCTGGATTCCTTGTCTTTTTTTTTCTCTCGTCATTAGACTGTGCCATGAAATTGAGATTCGGATGTTGTTCGTTCATATTTGTACATGTTAGTCAGTCGGTGACAGCCTCACTTGTCTCATCTCATCAAAATGGTATACCTCATGAGGTACTGTAAAGGCACTTTCAAACCTAAAATAAATTTCCCTAGTCTGTTGCAGCTGCTTCTTTGACTGTGTTTTTTGTTGAAATCTGTTCTGCACAACTGTTAAAGATACTGACTGTAATTGTGAGCGGTGAACTTCCACTAGAGCCACACATTTATATTATTTCATAATTATGGGTAATGTTTGTCTAGAGTGGACTTAATGTTTGCTGTCTATGTAGTTAATGATACCTGCGCAGAGTATTTTACACTTAAAATCTCATTACTAATATTTTAGACTTGGACTATAGAGCTGAAGAATTGTGGGGGGCAGGAGGTTCATGTCTGCTTCATTTTTCAGAAGAAGTCACGGCTCAAGGCTTTTGATCAATTATAGATCAAGAACTGTGTGTTTGAGCTGTACAATCCTTCCCTCATCCACAGTGTGGGAGCAACAGCCACAGGTTATACATGACAATGAATTTGTTTACAGCTGCCATACTCAAGAGCTTCACACTGGCATTTGGCATTGACAGGTCTATGTATAATGAAATCAGATGAGAAATCATTATCAGAAAATTATTGTTTTGCATTAATTATATTAATTTTATAAGTCAGAATAAGTGAATAAGGCACATGGAGCCATGTGAAAGTGAAAACATTATAGAGCAGCTATACTGTACATTCTTCATGTTGTTTGTTCAACCTTGGACTGACTGAAGTCAGATCTGCAACAGGAGATTCTGCAGCACATTGAGATAATTCATCCCAAATGCAAACATTTGATTATTATTATGATTTTTTTGTCTATAAAGTCTTCCCTTTAATTTGGACTGAAGAACAAATGATTGTGAGAAAAATACACTTAACTCTGGAAATTATTGTGTAATCCACAAATTAGAATTGTAATAAAAATACACGAAATGCACATTAAATACAAAAGAAATAAACTGTGCGAGTTTGCTCTCAAATGATTTGGAGAGATTTAACAAACAGCACAGTATGTATGTAAATAATATATAAGTGCCAAATCAAAGGATTTTACCCACAAAGCAGCAAGAACATGTTGGGAATGAAACAAAGCTGTCTTATGGTGCCACCATGTGGCTGTTTCTGAAAGTCTACAGCATTTTCTGTTCATCCAGTTGACTTAGAACTGAAGCTACAGTACATCTCTAGTTGGAATCACATACATTGTCTTTAGCCACAGTAAATGCAATGAAATACTTATTTTAGTCATCAGATGAACATTTTGTACACAGTTCAGTGTTGTTTCTTTAAAGGAGCAATGAGTGATTTTAATCAATTATCTAAATAATAACCTGACAAATTAATTTTAAAGTTTGGCTAAAATCATAAGTCATCCTTTTATCAACTTTATTTTATTGAAAAATTCTATTTAAAGACTTCTATTAAATTTTTTACTTACGCTGAGTCCTGTTACTCTGATACAAATATGGTATCATTGTTGAAAATGATGTTTGGGTATTTGTTAAATGCAAACAACACTGTACCAAAAACCCTGAGGATACTATAGTAATAGTAGCTTTTTGCAGTAGTAGCTTTAACTACTAGTACTACTACTTTGACACACAATACCCACTTAAAATATAGATTATATAAGGAAACTTTGTTGTCCACTATACAAAGCCACAGTTCAATGGTGGTTTATTGAGTCCTCTGCAACTGAAAGACAACTGAGAAGTGAAATCAAGTTCTCTTTAGTAGTTTCAATATGTATACTAAATAGATGTCTGAGTGTTAATTGCAGCTGTAAACACGTGGCTGCCCAAACAAATTTATGAAATACACATGCAGAACATAATTATAATGCAACATCTTTCATGAGGCTTAGTGTTTTCATGCTTCAAAACGTCTAACGTGGACATTTGGAGTTTTATGAAAATAAACAGCAACAAGAAAGTAGCAGCCTCCAGGACAAAACTGAGTCAAGGATCTGGTAAGAGGCTATATTTATTTTATGCATTATTTCTTTTATAGAGACGTTAGTAAAGCTTTTTCACATAATATAAAGAAATATATATAATATATATATTGCAACCTGTAGTTTACATTTTTACCCTTTTGTATGGTGCAGTACAGGTTAACTTAAAAATGTTATCTTTTACTTATGCTTTCTGGCTGCGTGTCTGAAAATAATAAATTCAACACTGAGTAGAGGGACTACAGGGGGGGCTCCTGATGTCAAAGGGATCACACAGCAATTTACAGTATCTAATGCAATGCAGATTCATGCTGGTCTGACATAACAGTGGAACCTTGATCCTCAAACAAAAGGTTGCTAAACTGCTTTCAGGTGGGTTTTTCTCTCCACTGCATCCCTGTCCGTGTTTACTGTGAATGATGACCAGGCGCCTGCCGCGAAGCTCGCAACACCCCCTTTCGAGGAACGCCATTTTGTTGACATACAGACTTGCTATCAAAATAAAGGACCATCCTTTAAAAGAGCTTCAAATGCAAGCAGTGACATGTTATGTCGGTAGAAGGAAACGCGAGTAGAGTCCCGACGACGGCGTCTGCAAATAAAAACAGCGCCGTCCTGAGCATTAAAAACGTCCTGAGCACCCATTTCAACATGAAACTCGCCGCGATTGACGTCACCGAGCCATCTTTGTCCACCTAATCCAGGCGGCTGTTTATTACACCTTCATTACTGCGCGGACTCTCACTGAGACAGGCTCCGGTAACAAGCCTGCAGGCGCCACCTCGCCATAGAAATAGAAAAGAAGAAGAAAAAAAAACAACAAACACACAAAGGTTTAGTTGCGAGGGGACATATATATCAGCGCCAGACACAAACCAGTGCTCCTCCTAGGCTACATAGGCAGGGAGACACCACGATAACCAACCACAGGCTGCCAGAGGGTAGAGAGGATCGCAGAAGGCTACTCGCATCCATCTGCCAGCCACTTAGTACGCGCTAGCATTTCCAGTCCGCGTTTGAGCACAGCTGTCCTGCCAATACTACCAAGAAAATGTAAGTACATCACGGTTTTAGAGCTCCTTTGTTGTAATCCTGAATCGTTAATGATTTTTTTGCCAGGCTGTTTGGGTTTGGACGGCGTCTGAATTGGTCTGTTTGCGCGTCTTTGCCATCGAGTGTCGAGCTTATTTCGCTAGCGTCACGTTAATCTGTGTATTTTTCTTTCTATATCGGCGCTGAATTTAATCCCGCAGCTCCGTTTCTTTGATAATGTGACTCTTCCAGGGGCTAACGCGGAGACATCAGCCATTTCTGTTATTAATCGCATTATTAGCCTTGTTTGTGGTGTTTATACTGTAACCGAGGCCCGTTTCATGTTATGTTCTGGTGGTTTTCACTCGACCCAGCACGCACGCATTTTTTTTTTATCCAGTTTGGACTGGTTTGATTTGAAAAGGACACCGTCGGTGCTATTACCCAAAGGCGAATTAAAACTACATCCAGAAAGCATCACAGACAATAAAGCGTCTTTGTCCTCCTCTTTTTTTATTTGAACATTTTCAGGACTCTTTTTTTTTTTTTTTTTTTTTGCTGAACCGCGGGTGTAGATTTGGTTTAGTTCTAGAAAGAGCAAGGACACAATGCTGAGCAGGAAAGAAGCTGTTTCAGCAGCTTCACGCTGTTTTTTTGTGATAGCCTGTTGAACATTTAAAGCTTCGACATTATTCGACGTTTACTCTATGGACCTTCTTATAGACGATGATTTCATTAGGTCTGAATTAGGCTTAGGCCTAGACCTCCAGCTGGGGGTGGGGATAGCCTAGCCTCCTACTGTATGTCGTCGATTGTCGTGCGAGGGCGGACAGCTATATCTCACCATGTTTCAGCCTGTTTGCGTCTTCAAAACCGAATTAACCTTACAGAATCTCTCTCTTTCAGTCATTTAATTTGTTCCCTTGTGTTTTTGAGTGGACATGATTCAAACATATAAAGGTTAAGCTAAAAGAGAGATAGCCGTGACAACCTCTGCCAGTCTGCCAGTTTTTTTCTGTTTCTTTTTTTTTTTTTTTTTTGCAAGCAGGCGTTTCAGCACTGAAAGAGCCTGGTGGAAACTCACGACATGTCACTGAAGAGTGACAACATGTCTGTTAACATAACCTTTATTTGGATATGATACATTTCGATATCATAGTTCATCCAAGTGCTTAAAATCCACCCCGCTATAATCAACCCTCCGCCCTCGCCCTGGCAGGCTTTCAGTGTATTTACAGGCCCATCGTGTTTGTCATAAAATGTTGTTACAGGACATCATAGAGGCCTACGTGTGTGTGTGTGTGTGTGAGAGTGTCGTGGGTCAAGTTCCAGTTCAGTAACATCAAACATAATGAGACAGGGAGGCTGGGATCAGACAGATTCTGGTCTGGGCTTCTGTGGCGCTGTCCAGTGCTGAAATGTCACTGTCCAGTGCTGAAAGGCAGACAGCGCTTTTCCATGGCAGTGGCCACTCAAACAGAAATCTATAAGATCAGGGACTTCATAAAAACGTTTTTCAGTAGTAAGTTTAAATCAAATGTAAGATTATATAATGATTATGTATGTGTATATGTATATACCTGTCTGTCTGTTTTTAGGGTACTGGGGACCCGTACAAACGCTGCATAGACCTTTCGATGTTGCTGAAATACTCTTTGGAGACCACAGGGAGAGACTATTTTATAGACTGTGTCTTGAAAGAGGGTTGAATATATTTAGCTTTCATAAGAAATCTGTCATTAGCAATGGCCTCAGTTTACAGTTTGCAGCCTGAAGACCATGAGCACGTTAGGTTAGCTGCCTTTATTAGTTCTCAGCTTCCTGTTAGCAACACACTCAATGAAAAGAAGGGGGTATTATCCTTGTATGTGCCATAATCAGTGAAGCATATAAAGTTAACAATGTATCATCTTCAGTTAAATTAAGATTATGCACCAAAGTGCCAGATTTATAATGTTTTTCACCACCTTTCTGAGGAACTTCCAGTTTATCTCTCCATCGAAAAAGAGTTGGCAGTATTCACACGTGGTGGAAGCTGGTGAGAAGTCTTGTCACTGCATTCGCAACTCTTCCTGGTTGACTGAGGTGTCAGTTTATAGGTGACGATAGCATGAACCTCTGCTCACATTACACCTGTGACTTGTGGAAATAGTGAAAGTTAAAATAAGACATTAATTACACAAAAATTTAATATTAGGAGGTGAATATCCACAATTATTTTTCAAATTCTTGCACCAACACGTGTGCTGACTTGTAAACATACTGATAATCATTCGAGTCTGGGGAAGTAAAACAATACAATATCATGCTTTTCACACACATGTCTTTGTTTAAAGCACATAATAATAGCTCAACCTTACAATCACTTTGGGTTTTTTATATTTGCACCTCCTGTTATGGTGGGCTGGCATCAGGCCAACTATTCAAAAGGATTTGTTGTTGTTAGAGGATTAGTGATATGTGAGCATGTAAAGGTGACCTTTATACAGACTTTACTAGTGTACTTGTTCAGTAATAGCTAAGTTATACAGCATTTGTCAGTATTTGTCAGAACATACAACAGCCTTTTAATTTAAAAATCTAATCTAATCTATCTAATTTAAGTACAAGAACAAGACTTTTACTGGTCCCCATAGACCAATCTTTCTGTTTGATAATGTCTGTTTAACAGAAAATACTAAATATTAGTATAGAAAATGTATGTATTTTACAAATGTGAAATAAAACAGAAAAGAAAAATAAATACAAAATTAATCTTTTGTAAACTATATTATTATTCATACATTACTGTATCTATATTTTTTGGTGTATACAGGCTAAATATACCTTGCTAAAATGAGCAGAGGTGGTAGTATATGTTAACATGAAGAGAAGGCAGTTTTCATGGAGCTTTCACTTTTACTGGTTAATGACACCCTCACTCAAACTCTCTGCATCTCACTGAGGTCATTATTTGTGCACGGTGGCTCCAAAAGAATAAGACTATGTAGGTCATAAAACAACATGACATGACAAATCGACTTGACTTTTGCAAAGCCTAGCTGATTCCTGTTTCTTTTTTGTGATAGAGGGTCATTATCTCAACTCGTTGGTGCTAACACGTGGAACCTTCCCATTTTTACAAATTAGATCTGATTGTGACTTGAGTCTCAACACCCACTTGTAAATGTGGGCACTTTTCCTTCCTTCTGATACCACAGTACCATTATAGCAAATCCATTTCACAAGAAAACACAACTCAGCTCTGAAAAGGGCAGAATTAGGCCTGCAAAAAATAAATCTATTAACTGTAATGGCCAACTACTCTTATTATTTTCATTTATGATGTGTAAATTATTATGTAACCTTTTAGATGGAAGCTTGAGTCCTGGAGTTTTGTTGTTACTGTAGGTCGTTAAATTCAGCATCATGCTATGAAGGTTTTGTTTAGATAAACTTATCAATATTTGTGTTTTTTTTTCATCAATAGGTCTGCCCCAGGAGCTGGAGGTCCTGCACCAGAGGGAGGAAGTCAGCAACCTCCCAACCTCACCAGCAACCGCCGTCTGCAGCAGACACAGGCACAGGTGGATGAGGTGAGTACACACTTTGTGTTAACACAAAATCATGCTGACAGGATCTGATGTAGACATTTTAAGTTCAGCATCTATCATTGGTTACGTTCTGGTAATTCAATCTGTTCATTACTATGCATGATTTGACCGTGATCATTTATAGAATTCTTAAAACCGTAGGTAGACATGAACTTAATCAACTTTCAATCATCATCCATATCTAACAGCTTAGCTCCATCCAGTCAGACCCTCACACAGATTCATCCTGTCGTGCTGATTAGCCGATTACACTAGATTGCTTCACACATCTTTCCCCAGGTGGTGGATATCATGCGTGTAAACGTGGATAAGGTTCTGGAGCGTGATCAGAAGCTGTCAGAACTGGATGACCGGGCTGACGCCCTGCAGGCTGGAGCCTCTCAGTTTGAAACCAGTGCTGCAAAACTGAAGAATAAATATTGGTGGAAGAACGCCAAGGTGAGAACATGCACACATGCTTTCTTAAACAGCAAATATAAGGCTGCCTAAAATTCTCCCAGTCACAGGAAAACAAAAAGGAGACCCTGTAAGAATGTGTGGCCAATCATTATTGTGTTATTTGGTGTTCTGAGTTAAAGGTCTACATACACTATCTATGTAATATGCATCTGTGAGCTATCAGAGGATTACACAAAGACATCCTTTGGTCAAAAATAACATCTCTGATTAAACTAACATGAAAAATATAGCAAATTGCTGCTTTACTAATAATTTTTTTTCTTTTTTTACAGATGATGATTATCCTGGGTGTGATATGCGTGATTGTCCTCATCGTCATTATTGGTAAGAATCATTTTAGCTCGTGCACAAATTCATCATTGTCTCAGTGGAGGTCATCAGTTGTAAAACACTTTGACTTCATCTCCTTCTCTCTCTCTTCTTTCTCTCCACAGTGTACTTCAGTACCTAAGAAGAGTTGCTCCTACCCCAGTCTGGTCCAACTTCCTTACTACAGAGAAAAGAAACCCTCAAATTGATGACAAAATTAACCGCTGAATTAATTTATGATATATACCCCCCTGATTAGCCTCGATATATCACCCCTAAACCCTTCAGGGCCCCATGGCTCCCCCACTTGCACCACTTCGCCTCTGGACCCCTGTCAATATTTGTCCTGTGAGTGTGTGGCCCCGTCTCCTTTCTGGGTACTCTCGGCTTTTCTAACCTGCCATACTGAGAACCAAACACTTGTGATGATGCAACAACAGATAAGGAAACATCGATTGGCGATAATTGTTACATAACTTATATATATATATAGTCCTTTGTAGAGTTTTATTCTGATATATACTGTTTTGTAGGTGTGTGTGCGTGTGTGTGTGCATTTTGTATTTTTTAATTTTTGTATTAATTTTACGTATGCTTCAGCGTTAACTACTGCCTATCAATCAAAGTGTGCATCTTGCATGTTCTCATCATCTGTCCGTCCTGTGCTTACTCGCTCTCTCTCTCTCTTTGGTGTATTTTTGTCCACTAAGTTAGTCCAAAACAAGCCAGAGGACTAAAACTTGTACTCAAAAATATCAAGTTACACAAATTGGAGCTATCCCACAGACAGAACTGTCCCAGGATTACCACTCGTTCAGCTCCAGATTTCAATTCAAGTCTTAGCTTCTTTTATGGCTTTCTGAGAGAGTTAATGCTCACTGAAAAAAAAAATGCATGAAGAGTTAAACTAATCCCTAGTATTCATCATTTCCACTCCTTTCCATCTGATCCTCCCGTTGTCTGAGAGTCACTTCATCTCTCTCTTTAACAACCTTCATCTGAAGCCTCTTTAACGCCCGAGTCCTCTTCAGTATCTCAGCATGCTTGAACATTTCGTTTTCCTCTGATAATTTTAATACTGCCATAGTACAGTTGGACCAATGTCTGTAGATGTTTCTTTTTTTATTTAAATATTGCGTAGTGTCTTATTTCGAAAACATTCCTTCATTGCAGTCTAGTGCAGATGCTCTTACTGTAGCACATGTAAGTGTAAGTATCTTTAAAAAAAAAAAGTACAAGTGATGAAACTTGTATCAGTCATACAAACCTTAGGAGAAAATAGTTTTAGTTAATACTGTAGCTGTAAGGGTTAGTTTTGGATAGACAGGATTAGACTTTCAATCTGTCCAAATTATGTTCTTTTATAGTATTTGTGATGTTATCTTAACATTACACTTATGGCAAAATATGGAGATGTCTTTCATGTCAAACTGTGGATATGGGCTCACAAAACAACTGTAATGCCAGGAGATAAAATGGGGCCATGGCATAAATTGACAATTGATTAATTTCTGCAAAAACAAAAAAAGGTTAATGCTCACTGGCCCATTGCCTTAGTCTTCAGTCACTTCTATTAGTTACTGTAGTAAATTTGCAGTCGAACACACCCTCGTACTTTTGGTTTGTGTAAGGGGAGTGGCTGACTGCAGGAAAGGAATCTGTTTGAAAGGCACAAACAACCTTGTTTTTGATGGCGCTGTCTGGCTGGTTTAATAGCCCGGCCAAAGAAGATCCACCTGCAGCAAAACCTCTCCACATGAAGAGCACATAAAAAAAAAGACAGTTCAGCCTTATTTGAAAACCCAGGAGCAGGGACAGAGGCTAACGAATAAAATGTCAGAATCACTGTTGAGTTTTCATTCAGCAGTCTGCTAACTTTGGGGTAAGTTAGTGACAAGAAACATGAGAGCAATTATTCAAAAACAAAATAGTAGCATTCCTAAGAGTTTTGCTAGATGATTCTGTCTCAGTGTTTCTCCCTATAGTTAAGGCCTTTTTTTTTCTTTTTTAAATAATAATAGATTCTATTTTTATTATAGTATATTTTTGTGTGAAACAGACAGGTAAAGAGGAAGTGTACAATCAGTACACAGGCTCCTCTTTACCTCAGTCTGGTGTGTTTTTTGTAATTCAGCTCTGTGCGTTATACACTGCCAAGCGACAAGGGAGCGGCCTCTATTGTTATTGCAGTTTCTTTCATTGGTGCCCTCACTGGTTTGGTCTTGAACTTTTAATTTTTTGGCATTTTCTCCTGTGTACCTTTGTGACTATTTTATGAATGGGAGTACAGGGCAGTATGAAGTACTCTTGACAAAATTAGGCCTCATACAAACCAACAGGAGATGACTCTGTAATTATTTTTCTTTCAGCCACACAAGGTCTTTATTTACAGCACTTTACTTGTGGTCATAGTAAATCTAAGCATTGAATTTGATGCAGATAAGTTATTTTGTGAAAGCTGTTTTCAGAAATGATCCTTATTCCGTTGTTAAAAAGTTTAAATTTAGCTGTCAGGTCTTACAGTTGACTGGCTATAAAGACCACAGAACCATCTGCAATGATCCAAAATTAGTATGTGTCGAGCCTTAGTAGCCTTGTCTCTTTTTAACATGATTTTTTATCTTCCCCACCAGCTGAGTAGACCAACCTGCCACCCTTTGCCCAACTCACTGATTCAGAATCCTCAGTGTGTATGTCTGTGTGTCTGTGTGTGTTAGAATAGGTCTATCTTGGTAATGTCCCCGGTTTATCCCGACAGATTAGGCCGCTTAAATCTCAGAGTGAGGGTAAGTTGTTTCCTTGACCACTGAAGTACTCAAGCGGAGAGGTTGCAGATCTGCCAGTCAGTTCTTCTAGGAAGGACCCCGACCTTAACAAACCCACTCCTCCCTGCTTCCCCTATATGTTTTCCACGTAATAGAGCAAAATAAAAAACTGCAGAAGACTACCAAAGACCAGATTTTCATGCATATGCTGCTGATTGCCATCAAAAACAAGTGGAGAGAAAGACTGTCCTAGTACATCCTTACATCCTTACCCTATTGATCCATGATTACAGGAATTGTTAACTATTACACACTAGATATACGGTGTACCAGTTTGGCTTGTAAGTGTGCCATTCTAATTATGCAAGTTAAACCAAAACATAAGGGCCACATGATTGAAATTTGAAATACAGTCTGCCCCCACCATGTGTGTCCTGATCTGAATAACTTCTTTCTTCTAAATCTGTTACAAGTTTATAGACACATGATCCTATAACTAATAATAGCACAACTCATCTTTTTTGTGTCTCCATAGTGCCGCTTGAAAGTTTTCAAATTAAAAGCGTAAACAATTTAAGGCTGTTAGACATTAAGAAAAATGTTTTAAAAAATCTGCATTGTTCGGTGTTGTAATATGGGGGTGTTTTGGGGGGTAGGGGGTCCTATATCCTCAGGTTTAATGTATAAGCAATTTACCAAAATATATATATGAGGACAAAAAATATATTAGCAAACTGTAAAATTGGGGTTTTTTGAATTGCATTATAGGGTTACAAATGTGGTCCTTCTAGCCATCCTGCAGGAGTTAACCACTCAGTGGACTGAAGTGAAATAAAACTACTGATTGGGGTAGGACTGTGTTATCCATAAATCCAACTGTTGTCCTGTCCTGTCCTGAGTGCTCAACCAATTTGGTCACAATGTTGAAAATGAGTGCTCTCTTTTTCTGTTGCTTTATTGTCTATATGAAAAGAAGTGTGCATATATTTTGACACCGTGGCACTTTTTCTGTTGTACTTCATTCAATTTGGTTGGATGAGAATATTTTTTGATGGAGAATATTGTCTTATGTCAGCCTGAGGAATAGTTCAGCGATTTCAATTTAATGTTGTGTTCAGGTCATTTGGGGCAATATGAAATGCAAAGTTGCCAACATGGGAAAAAAAGTTCAGACTGTCTTCCAGTTTTGAATTACAACTCATGAACTTAAGTAATTCAGAGTTGGAGGGAAGCTAGAAAAGAGACCAACAGAACAAAACAGAGTGTTGTGTGATGTGTTCAGAGTCGGGAATGTTCCCCTGAGTTTACCGTTGCCCTCAAATGGAATGAACACAGCAACAGGAGGGAACCTTTTGAGTCTCTGAATATTCACTGGATGGTTATAAACCTACAATATTTTGCTTAACATATGTTAACATGTTTTATTTTGGAAACAAATTATGTTTTGTTTTGTTGTTTTTTTTTGCATCAATTTAGTAATAACTCAAATAAAAACTAAATTGTGTGTAAGTACTGGTGGGTAAAGTAAGGAAAATGAGAAGTTAATGGGAAAGAAGTGTTTTTACTTTCAATTGTCCAGAATGCTCAGAATGATTCTACAGTTTACACCAGATTGCTGTTTCTATCTACAAGATATATTTTTTGTTTAAATCTTTATTTTTGAGGAAAGATTTTGATTTCTCTTTGGGACTGGGGCTTTTGGGATGAAGGCCCATATTGCCCCTGTTCATCCAGCCTTACAGGAGGGATAGGACTGGAGGATCATAGGCAATGTGCTCATTTTTATTTTATTTTATTTCTTCTTCCTTTTGCTTTTATTTATTGATAGATTTATTGTGCTGTCATTTGGTATGGGATTAGACATTAAACAAGGTTGACTCAATGTAAAGGAGAGATGACTGAATGAAAAACTAAAGTACATAAATAATTGTAGTGTAAATCTATCAATGTCTTATTATATTGATGAACATCATGAAATATATGTATATTGGAAAAACAACTTGTACTTTTGTTTGTGCTTTGTGAGTTTGCAGCAATGTGCAGATGTGATTTTGACGGCACTCCTCTGGACTAATCTGGTCTGTATGAACAAGCACAAATGTATTATCAATACATACGTTTGCTTCAGAAAAGAGAGCTGGAGCAGTACAAGGCCACATTTCTGCATTTGGCCTGAGTCAAGTATTCTGAGTGAGTCATTAACCTCTACATCCTGAACTCACATTAAAACCAACAGACTGACTAATAAACACTTCCCTTGAGTCTACACACAACTGGTATGTGCACTGTTCCATCTAACTGCAATTAAAACTATAATCCCTTCAGAGTATGGAAGTCACAATAACAATGAAATATCTGTGTCATCTACATGAGTATCCAGGATTTACACTCTGCAGATCATTTATACTCTGCAGATCATTTATACTCTGCAGATCATGCAGTATAGTCAGATTGTGTGTTGTAATACAGTGGGTAAAATAACCAGTACTACACCCAGTGTCAGTGTCATGTACATATCAAATATACAGATGTTTGGTTAAGATCTACCACAATTTGTGACCAGACTTAAATTGTTATTCAGGTGACAGAGCCGGATGCATCACAGAATGTTACAGAGTTTGATGCTTTCTGTATCCATTTAGACAGCAGGGGGTTAAAAAAAACAGGGTACCACTCTGATGAAGCACTATTCATAAAGGACAGCCGCTTTCGGTGACTTTTATTTTGAAATGCAGGAAGCGACCTCTGTCTAACGTTTAAACCGTATTCCCTACTTTTCTTAAACGTAATCTGTGCATGCTAATGCATTTGTTTCACATGCATGCTCCTTACAGACATAGTGTACCCAGAATCTACTGAACGGGCCTGTTTTCTGGAGTGTAGTTGCTTTTTTGGGCTTGCTTTGCTCCCTGTATGAACACCTTCTGAGTCTCTTCCAACAGATCTCTGCCCAACAAAGCGAAACACGAACGCGATAGTTAGTTTGTCCTTTTCCAGGATCCGTCCAAAACCCTGTTTCCTTGGTTACCGCCCCAACACACACAGACACACACACACACTCACGCACAACTACACTTGACGAAGCGACAGAGTGACAATAGGTTAGATCATCTGTTGGCCTTTATGTTTAAGTCGTTGTTTCCATAGAGGTGGTTCCTTGTTTCTCTCGCGAGATCTGGCAACACTGCTAATTACAGTGGCGTTGCATTAAACTACTAGTCTGTTACACTGTGTTGATGTAGCCTACAAAGTGCCTGATAAGCTTTTGTCACCATGAAAACGATAACGCTGGTGTCTGGTTATATACTCTGATATTAGTGGGAACAGCCTATAGGACTATTTGTGTAAAGTAAACAGTGGCCGTAGAGAATGAAAAAGTGCATTAATTGAACACTGTGAAGCCGAATGAAGTTGTAGTTTCATGCTTTCACCACCAGGTGTCGCCATGACATCTAATGTACACATTACACACTTCTGCAGTGCAGAACATTTGTTTCGTCTGCAGCCACTGAGCCTAACTATAGTCTATACAGCAAGTATAGAATAAGGATTATTTACATTTGTTTTCATCTTGCATGACTGTGAGGCTGTGTCTCAAATTTCCATTGCATTTTTCATTTTTGAAAATCCACAGCATATATTTCTCAAAGGAGAGTTTTTTTGTTTCCACTGTGGAGGAGATTATGTTCTAGCTGTGACATGGCTGTTTCTAGGTCTTTGGGGGCCCTATGCAAGATTATTTTGTGGGCCCCTGTTTTGATTTGATACAAGGAATTTAACCCCTTCAATGATCCGTTGCAATGCATCACACTAGGTTCTCAAAACTGAAATGAAAAACAACAAAGAAAAAATCTAGTTGAATCAGAATATAGAAAATAATAAAGGTAAAAAATTCTCTCTCTAAGACCATGCAGGTGCAGACACAAACTTTAGAATGGCACCTGCAAATCAAAGATTTTTAAGATACCAGGCAAAATCATGAGCAAAGATTCAAATCAGATCCATTGTTTCTAAATTTTTGTGTTATGAGATTCAACAGTTTGGTTTATTGCATAATAAACTTAATTATGTAAAGAGCAGGAGTGTCCAAGCATTTTTTAAAAGACGGATAGATTTGATGATGTGAAGGTTCCTGTGGGAAAAAGATTTGACAGCAAAGGTTACTCACAGTTTTAAAACAGATTTCTTATAATTGTGACAATTATCGTTTTTAAATGTCAATGAACCCACTCAGGAATGATCAAATGAAAAAAAAAAAGTTCAAGTATATCATGGCCAAAGCTGGTCATGAACCCAGGACTCCCACATGTCAAAGTGTTTTTTAGTCATTAAAAGTTAATGCAGCTGTTTCTGCAGCGATATCCTTTCCCAGACCTTTCCCAATAGTTTAGAGAAGTTTCTTTCAACATTACAGAGCAAAAATAATCTGAGTATTATTTGAATTACATTTAATTCTACTAAAATATTTTGAGACTAAAGAGGTAGTTTTGGGGGCCCCTTAGTGGCCAGTGGATCTGCATAATAACAATAATAATAATTAATACTTTATTGATCCCCTTGGGGACATTGTTGTTTGGACAGCTGCTAGACCTGTGTCAGCGCTACTACAGAGTATCGGTGTCTTGTCCAAGGACACCTCGACATGTAACCTCATGGGACTGGGACTCGAACCACGCACCCTCAGGTTTGAAGACG
>JAUBNQ010000006.1:5736051-5760898 GCA_032353495.1 Ctenopoma kingsleyae
AGAATCTTGGAGATGATTAACAGTTTTTATTCTTATAATACCCACACTGTGAATTATGCTAGAGGCTTTGGGTCAATCAGAGTTGACTTAAGTATAGTTGTGCTTTGAGCTAATGTTAACATGTTCACACTGACAATGCCAAGACGGGGACATACTATAAATGTTTTGTAAAGTGTTTAACTACAATTTCGCAGTAGATGAAAAGCTAAGGGATCCTCAAAGTCATCACAGTTTATCCAGAGAGGAACATGACTTTCATGAACTTCGAGCCCATCTATCTGATAGTTATTATAATAGTTATATTTTAGTTTCAATCCAGACTGATCTAAAGGCCTACATACCCATCCACAGAACCATGCAGCTAACGTTGTTAAAAACAAGATTTTAGGGTTTGATGACAAAACTTGTTAGGCTGGGTCATTTTAAATAGACCAATCTGTATGGACTCACATAGATGCTCGGTGTCGGTGGGTTAAGCTTTTCCCGAGGAATAGGGGTCTGGGTGGCAATGTTAGGTTTGACAGACAATTTGGAAAGCAGGTATGACTCCTTGAATTTCCCCTTAACCCTTGTTCCCCTAGAAATAGAGGATAGAGCAAAAAATTATCAAGAGAAACAACTCATGTAATGTCATGCTGACTCGAAAATAATCCCTTGTTCATTCCATTTTGATGAGACACCCTGAGTAGTACCTGAGTGTCATTGTCAGACTACTCACTTGCAAGCTCTGACCACTTCAGTGGCTGTGTTTTCAATGTCAATTCTGGAAAGTGGGATTCTTTGCTCCTCCACTTCTGATATGTTGAATGTTTGTCTTCCAATGTTCTCCACTTTAATCAGGATGATCTTCAACTCCTTACACAAGCCCATGGACAATGCTTTTAGTTTCAGTGGGTCGACTGGAGTTAATGAGTAGGGAGGTTTACTTGCTGTTGTGGAGATGCACAGTTTGGATGAACTGACTGATACAGCTGAATTTGAGGTCTTGGTATCTGTGTTTGCACCAGCTAACTTGCATACATCTCCCTTCTCCTTTGCTGCTGTCTTTGTCTCAATGTTCCCAGCGTCCATCTTTTCTTCTTGGTTGCCTTTGCTAAGTGGGGTTTGATTTTCCTGGGAAACCTGGTCCTTGGTACCATCTTTGAGATATATAGATGAGCTTCTAGAGATGACTGACACTGACGATGAAACTTCCATTCCTTCCAAACCACTTATTTCATTTACTTTATTTTTATGACAGGTAACACTGTGATCTTCAGTCTTTAACTTAATCTTGATTTCGCCTTCTCTTTCCCCGCCCGTACCATTTCGTTTTGTTTTTGTGTCTGGATGTATGTATGTATGCTCCGTCTCGTCACTGTGCTCTCTGTCTTCCTTCGCTGAAACAGTGAGAAGGCTGGTTAAAGACGCTGGATTTGTGGTGGTCAGAGTCAGTTCTGCGCTCAGTGACTCGTCCAACAGAGACGAATCAATTCTCTGCGGGGGGGCCTCTGTATTCTTACCCTCATGTTTTCTTTCTATGTCATTCTCAGTCTCGTCCTGCTTATCCTGGGCCAGGGCATCTATGACAGGCTCACTCAGATAGGTCAGACTGTGTGATTTCAAAAGTGTTTCTGAGGTAGTCTGAGTTGATGACTGATTACAGGGTTTGGAGCATGCCATGGGATCTAGTTTGGAGGAGGAATCCTGATGCTCTGGCCCAAATGACAGAGAAGAGGAGCACTTCACCCCTTTTGCAACACTAGGAGGACATCCCCCAAATGGTCCTCCTCGACACGGGGCCCTCTGGCCTCCGAGAAAGTTGGCGAGACTCTTAAAAACATCATCCAATCCTGTTTTATGATGGCAAAGCTCACGAAGAAGAGAATCTGAACTTTCCCTGCCGATGTCCACCTCTTCCTTCTTTTCTTCCTCAGCAACTTCTTCAGCTGTACAAGGAAGGTCACAGAGTTCAGATGTGTCATTATGGGAATATTCAGTCAGTATAGTTTCACAAGGCTCCTTATTAATATCATCTATCCTCTCGCTATCTACAGGAGATGGAGAAAAGCACTGGGTGGGGCTGGGCTGGAGGACAGGTCTACATATCACTCCCTTTTCTAGATCCTCCTCATCCTCTCCAACATCTGATACTGGAGAGCCCTGCCAGCTCAGAACAGGAGGGGTGTTTGCGAGGTTGTCTCCCATTTCCCTCAAATTCCCCATCACAGTCACAGGCTGGAGATCTGGGGCATTGAGAACACCTCCCTGCACACCCTCTTTGCCATGGATGGGCTGTTCTGAGCCAACAGAACAAGCTGTACTGAGTGGTGCTAAAGCTTTAAACAAAAGTGAAGGGAGTGAATCATCAGGCTTTTCTTTTGGTCCATCTTCTGACTGAGATGTAACAATGGTGGGTTTCTTGCTGGTCTGGCTGAGGCCGGTGTTTCTCGGATGAGACTGCATGAGTTGATCTTTGACAGGGAGAATCATTTTGTGGTTTTCAGATTTTGAGAATGTCTGTGGTGAAATGCAGCGAGAATGAGGAGTATTTACAAATGGCCTGTGCATCTTCTCTTCTTGTTCACTCCTCAAACTATGCTTGCGTTTAGATGGTGACTGGTTCTGATTCTCTAGAGTCAGTGTTGTAGTCTCCTTTTTACTTTTTTTGACCTCTCCTGAAGAGTTTGAAGGTAGCATGGAAGGTAGCAATCCTCTTTCTTTTATTTTTGAGTCCAACTTTCTTTCCTTATTAACTGCTTTATCTCTTCTCTTTCTTTTCTCACCCAACCTCTTCTCCTCTTTTTTCTTCCGCCTTTTTCTTTCTTCACCTTTTCTGTTTGTCTTTTGAATTTCGCCCTTTCTCTCCCTCTTCACCACCTTATCTGTTTCTTTGCATTCAGGCTTTTTGTGCTCTTCCAACTCCTTCTCAGGCTTGTTTGCTCTCGACCTGCTGTGGGGGAATAGGCGTGAGCAGAGGGGCTGCGAGGTCTGTTTGTACTTGACATCTGAAAACCTGGATTTTGAACAAGCATCATGAGATGTGGCAGATGTCAGGCTAGGTCTCGGGGTGTGAGTGGGGATTCCCTGGAGTTTCTGTTGTCCACTTAGGTCAGGGCTACACTGATGAATGACCGATGGACCTTTTCTGCCACTGGCCACCATGTATGATGGACTGGAGGGAGCATGTGGGCTGCTGGCAGTAGAACCTCCATCTTTAGAACTGCAGAGGAGGGATGAATAGGGAGGTGAGTCTGCACCAGAAGACTTGGAGAGGTTTGGATCCCTTGAGTTGCCTCTTGGATGAGTGCGCTGAGGTTCCTGTGGAGTTAATTAAAGTTAATTAATTGTTAATTACATTTTGTTAAGTGATACATCACTCAAATACAAGGAAGTATCAAAGATACTATTATACGGGCTAATATAACAAATGCTACCTATTCAGTGCACAGAAAGTATATATTTTAAATGTGTGCAATAGATGCAGATATATTGTTACACGTTTATTTCTCACTGTGCTTAGTTTGTGGTGATGGTTCCGTGAATCTTTTTCCTCCAGTGGGTGTAAGGGGGAGTTGTGCTGTGGGGCTCTGGCGTGGCCTGTGTGCCGTTGACGGTGGTGATGATGGTTTTGGTGGCTGTAAGGCACACGGGTGTGGTCTGCTGGTGAAGGCAAGGTTTTCCGGTCGACCTTCCCTCTGCTTCCATGATGTGTTGGTCTACTGACACAACTCTGGTTCAGAGCTGCTAACGTACTGTTACTGAAGCCGTGTCCTCCAGCTCGCACTTTAGAGGTGTCCTGTAAATTTCAATATCAGCAACAGAAATCAAGAATGATCTACATTTTCTTCACTTTTTCATTTATAGTAGTTATTATAAACTAATTATACAAGTTTACCTGTTGCTGTGTTATTGAGGTCCTGTAGTCAGAGTGATGGCAAGGACCTGCTGTGTCATTAAGAGACTTCCAATCATCTTGGTTGCTGCGGTGGTGGCGAGGTGGCGATTGGGTATGGCCAAGCAAAGTTAAATGCCTTGATCCAGGATGAGATGACTAAAGAGAGAATCATAAATATCTTGTCATTCTACATGGAGTTTCACCAGTGGGTGGTGCTGTTGAACTGTAATGTGCAGCTACATGTACAGACAATTTGTAACAAATCATTCAAAGTTTGCTGTTAAGTCCAGAAACTACCTGATCAAGGCCCAAGTCCCTTCTCCTCTTAGCTGAACACTCTTCCCTAGAGGATAAAGGGTGCTGTGGGAGTGAACTGTGCTGGTGCAGTTGGTCTCGCCCCTGGTGGAGGGCTGGCCGCTTCCAGGGCCCTGGCCTGTTGTTTATCATTCTGCCTTGGAAGCTCCTATGGCAGTCTGAGGGAGGCCATCTCTCCGGTGGGGACTGGAGTTCTCTGTTGTTGCGATGCAGGCGAGGACCCCCATGCTAGCAGTCAAAAAGGAAAAAGAAAAGTCATAATCAAAAGTCAAATGATGACACACTTCTAGCTCAACTAACAGCATTATCTCCTTTGAAAATAATATTATTCCTAATCAACAAGGCTCACCACAGAGTTGCTGACATTGTTATCCCAGTTTGTGTAGCGCTCTCCAGGTCCTGTTAGATAACCACTGTTGGTGCCAGCTCGGTTGTGGAATGTGCGTGTGGAGTTGTGATGCCAGTTCTGGGCCTCAAATGGCTGCTCTTTACCATCCCAAAGATGTAGATGTTGTCTGTGCCCCTTAGAGATACTCTTATCCTGGACATGGTTGACTGTTCTCTCCCCTCTATGAAAAAGACCAAAGGACTTTACCAACAAGTGTCAGCATCACACTACAGTTCATATGTCAGCTGAATGCTCATATCCATGTTTGCACAACGTTTTGATCCAAATGATTTAACCAATACATTTTCACTCACCGATTATAAAGACGACTTGATGGTGGATGATGTGATTGATTGCGTCCTTCTTGGAACCTATTGTGATAATATTGCAGTTTAGGTGTTTGTCAGATCTCCCTGATTTGTTATATTCACACAGAATAGCTGTAATCATTGTTGCTAGTGAAGGATTTTAATTCAAAAAATGTTTTTTTTAGTGGCGATTCCTACAAACCATAACAGGTAGTATATTATATGGAAAAATCCACTTCTGTAGGAATAAACTTCTTTGACCTAATTAGCTGTGAGTTGGCACAGATTAAGTGCCCTGCAGAGCACAGTGTTGTTACTGTGACCCTACTGAACTTTTTAAATGAACAACCTGATACAGTAAGTTAATATGAGTTTATTATATTGGTTCACTTTCCCCTAATTAAAAAAGTGTTACATACAGAAATCCTTCATTTGACATTCAAAATAAGATTAAGGTGCTATTTCTCAGCTGGACTGGATCACATTTTCATTGAATTTATCAAACAATAGTACTATATGTTATATCATTAAAGGCAGACATCTTTATCAGAACTGTTTAAACTCCCAAAAGCCACAACCAGATACACACAGATACACACAACTGTTGCAGCTGAACAGTTAGATTGAGGTTTCTCTCAGCTGCATTTGAAGAAGTTGGTTTTATTCATCACTGCCCTGCTTGTTTAAACAGCAGATGGGTTCATGGGTTACTCTGTGAGGGTCAGTTCAAGTATGAAGTTGTTCCACTATCCACTCCTACTCAGTTTAGTGTCTTTGTTTTGGTCATTCTTCCAACTCTCAGGGTGAAAGATCAGTGAACAAATTAAAGTACAGTAAATAGATGAGAGGCTATATCTTTTACATCTAAAATCACGTGACTATACGCTCCTCTGAATGATTAATGGACCTTGAGAAATAAAAATATAACACTGTACAAACACTTCTAGTCTTGCATGTGTGTTGTGATGGTCGTGCCAACCTTTGCGTGTGGCTCCAGGATTGACTGTTTACAGGAGCCCATTGCCCTCGGTTAGGTCCTCCAGCTGAATAGGAGTCCCATGTGTTACGGCCGGAGTACAGCCCTGCTGGGTGATACATGCAGCCTGAAACACACATGTTATTTAATGTGTATGGCATTACGAGTTTGAAGAAATGAGAAAACAAATAAATAAATATGGCATGTCACAGAAAGAAAGTCTGACGGGAAAAAGGCAATGTTGAGGTGGTGCAATGTAGTCGCTGGTAATATGATAACATAATAAAGTAAAATAAAATCCAATTGCAGTAATAGTTAACCACTAACCAAGCAACTCACACACACACACACACACAACAAAGTGGACAGTAATCTATATCTTCTACCTTTGTTTGATTTGTACTTTTGTTGTAAACCTTTATGACAGTTTGTGATAGTACTACAGTGGTGTGCACTATACATGTTTACCTTTAAATAACCACACTGCTCACACAGATACACAATGCCACACATACAAAGGACAGAGACTGAAAAAATGTTTTGTGGTTACCAGTCTTGGTCTGTACTTGGGAGGCCCTCCACACTTGAGAGCAAAAAACAGGCTGTGGCCAAGACACATGATAGAGACAAATATTCAGTACATGACACAAAAGAGAAAGAAATATGCATACTATATCCATGTGTCTACACAATAAAGTCTTTGTGCTCTGGTTATATAAAGCTAGAACATAAAGAAGTTGTGAGTCTGATTTACACCAGCACCGAAATGTGTAATTTTGTATATCTCTAGTAGATTTTATTTCCTCATACTGTATTTTCTGCTGCACTGTATCTGTTCCACAGTTGTATCATCAGTCAGCCAGAGCTGCACAATGCATTCAGGCTCTCTCTAATCACTGCTCCCCAGCAGCCACCACAGCCACTGGTCATCCAATGATGAAAAAGCATGGCAGTAAGACAAAGGACCATGGCAATGTCACTTTAAGAAGAAATAAGAAAAAAAAATAATCATGGCACACAGTGCTGCTGTATCATTTTTCTTGCTCTAAAAGCTCAGATTTTTTTTATTCACTGAGAGAACTGGTTGTGAATGCGCTTCAAATCAATATGAATGTGCCATCTTCTAGATCTATTCCTTTCATTAGTACACACACTTCCAGAGGTAAAGTGAGCACTGAATGCCAGGTCAGGTGGGTAAATCGAGCTGCTCACTTAATGGCTCGTCACAATTTCTAATCTGTTGCTTCTTCTGCCTATTCTGTTTGTTTTCATTTTTATTCTTTTTTTTTTTACTATTACTGCATTCTGTTGTTATCACAGAAAGACAACATCTCTTACTGTCTCTGTTGCTGCTGCCAACATTAAAACATACATTGTAACGGACAACTTTTCATGCTGAAGGGAGCATTGCTCTATGATAGGTAGCACCTCTGTGCATTCATTTCCCACAGTTATATATAGAAAGCACACAGAACTGTCGTTTAACAGTTTACCACTTCCCCAGTGGCACTTTTTTTTATACCGTAGGTTTGTTCCATACAGGTTTGTTTGTGGTAAGACTGTTGCAGCTGCGCTATAATACCCTTTATGTGAGCGTTGAACGGGCAGCAGTTTTCAGAGTCCGTTTCCAACCAGTCGCTACAGCAACTGAAGCCAGACAGTTCTTACCTCTACGACTTTAGGTTTTTCAGCTCTGTTTATTTTTAGAGTAGAAAGAAAGAAAAGCCTTCATACAATGGTAAACTACTACATACAGTAACTTAATATGTAGCAGTGTTTGCTTTAAGTTACTATTTAATGCTTTATAGTTCTGGTTATATCAACATTAATCTTTATATCATCCTCATGTTTCAATAAAATCTTTTAAAATTTTTTGAGACCAGCTTTTTGTGTGCTTATCTTGGTTATATGATTTTATTACCAGACTTTGTTGTTTGTGTCCCAAAATATCTACTTATGTTAGTGCCATATCACTGTTGATCTCAATCTGTCTTGAGTGTGTATGTGGTGTTGCAACAATTTAGTTTTAGTGAGTTTGAGTGTTAGAATTTTCCTCCTGGTTTGTAATATTGATATAGCAGCATACTGTAAATAATGGAATATTTGCTTTACAATTAGCTGCCACCTATTGGTGGGCGAAACCTGTTTCTGCACCCCTCATACTGCTTCCTCCTTCCTTTCTGTCACCAAGGAAACCCTGGTCATCTCTCTCTGTCACCACAGAGGCATAGCCATGCATCTATTTGTGTCTCTGCTGAAACTTCCATTTGGTCACCTTTTACTGTCTCACCACCCTAAACATGTTGCTAAGTGTAAATCTGACACACTTATTTAAAACACAGTAATGTAATAATAACAGCGTAGTGTACGTAATAGTAACAGTAGTGTCTTCAAGTGTATCACTGTAATCAAACTTACCTTGCAATGAGCACTGAGAGAAAGGGGGGAGGCAGACTCTCTGGTCCAAATTTGATGATGTTGTCAGTCAGGAATAGAAAGACAGCAGACAAGTGCAATCTCAGATCCCTTTAAATAGACATGCTCATCTTGCTCTAGCTGGCAAACAGAGAAAAAGGAAAAACCAGCAGCACACAAGTCAGGAAGATTTTATTGTTGTAAATGAAGGGCAGTATCTCTCCTCCAGCTCTTTATTTCAAATTTTAAATATCTCTTAAAATTCTATCTATCTATATCTCTTCCAACACATGTGTACACACACATCTGCACTGTTGCAGTTCTGTCCCTCTCTAGACAAAGAAATAGAACAAAATGAGATGTAGAAAGAGGGGAGAGGAAGGAAGGACCAATAATCTTTGACAGGCCGGTCGCCTCTCTTCTCTCCTGTCTTTCCTCTTTATGGCCCTGCCCAGTTGCCTTTGCTATCTTAACTACTTGTTTCAACAAGGCTGCTTTTCTTCCTTGATATCCAATATCCCAGCCTCCTTCCTTTCTCTTTTGGGCTGTGTGTATGGCTCTGCCTATGCCTCACCCTCCCTCTTCTCTGCACGCTGTGTCCTTGTATCCCTGGCAACCGATGATATCATTTAGTCCAGAGCTGGGAGCAAGACCTCAAGTAAGGAGGGGAGTGTTTGCATGTGTGTGTGATTATGGCATGGAGAGAAAAGGGGGGAATGAAGGTAGTCCATAGAATTTAATGTATATTGCACATTTTTATTGTATAAGATTTTTATAGTTTGCTCTTCTTAAATATCTTCAGGATTTATACGGCAGCTCTGTCAGCTGAACAAAAAGCTGGAATGAAGAACTGCCTCAGATCCAATTTGTGGCCCCATTTAGACAAATTATTCTCACAAATCTCACACTACTAAGATACGTTTGGTAGCTGCAGAGAATCATTGCAGACGTGCATGTCTTGATGAGACTTTATGTCTGCATGTGTGTGTATGTACCTTACTAGGGATACTGCTGCTCTACCATAAAAGGAAGGATGGGTTGCAGCAGACCAGATCTGTCTCTGGTGTCTCCTAGGCTGGCTAACATGAAGAGCAGAGACACGAAGAGAACAGATGGAGGGGAAGCAAGAAGCGACAAGGTACAGACAGACTGACTGCATGGACCTTGGGTGCATGCACATGTATGATTTTATTGGATGCAGGCCTGATATAGCATCACGCTCACACAGGAAGAACATACAGTATGAGCCGAATATCAATCACATTTCTAAAAATAACACCGCTGCAGCCCCGCTTCCCTCTGCTCTATCCCCTTCTCCCTTTCTATAACAGCAGCTTCTCCCGGTGTATGCTCTATAAAACACAGCCCTCAGAGGGGTACTGGAATGTACCAAGGCAAGGTCAAGAACAAGAAAGAGGGGTGCCTTTTGCAAACAATGCAAAAAGTATAGCTTTTTGTGAACAAAGACAATGAAGCAGGTTAACAGGTTTGAACAAGGCACAGGATGCATATGTGTGCGGGGAATGATAGCCTAGAACTGCACGTCCAGGTGTTTATCTAAGCTGTCAATCACATCAAGTGAAAACACACATTTGATTCCTGCTGTGTGTTAGGGACGGTAACAGTTAAAGCTCTGTGCTTTGTTTACTGTCAAACAACTCAGAATTGAGTGAGTTAAACATTTTAGCCAGTTATTTTATACAAACAAAGCCCAAAGATCTGCGTGCGAGGTGGGTTAAACAAACTGCGCCGAACTTCAGTGGAGCCAAGTACAGTACACACAAACTATGACACAGTTGACTCTCATTCAAAAATTAAACCTTGTACTCAATCACATTGATCGTTCTGCTGTCCATCTACCACAATCACACACAGACACACACATGCAGGCTGATGTTCAACAGTTAAACTGTTTCAAAGAGCTCAAACAGAACCATAACACAAGTGTAACCGCAAATACCCCTTCACTACATTCATCATCGAGCATTTCTGCTATTGCACTGAGCATGCACGTAAGCACTACATGTGTGCGCATGTGTGCGCGTGTACGCGCGTGTGTAAGCTTCATGCTTGAATGTGCAGCACAGTCTGCAGACACACACACTGCAGTATGTTCAGCCAACACAAGCTCGTTCAGAACAATGACACAGAAAGCACACAAAAATCAACAAATGCAAACGAACACAGGAAAGAGTAGGAACACACACACACATTCATACTTTTCACACACTGTGCAATGCATGCGGTACATTTCCAAAAACCATGAGCATAAAAGCACATCAAGTTGCTCTACTGTAGATGGGTTTTTTTTTACCTGTTTTTTGTGTTCCTTCTCTTTGGTCCACACACCCCTCTGCTCCCCTTTTCCTCCCTTTCACTCCTCGCCACCTTGTCTCACCCGATCCTCTCCTCTGTCTCCTTTCTTCCCCTCTCCTCCTCTTCCTGTTTCCACTCCACTCTCTGATGCTGGGGCTCTCATACCAGACCGATCCATGTGCAGAGACCAATGGGGCGGGCTCGCAAGCTGCCAATCACAAGACATGAACCAATGAGGGGGGAGAATCTCTTATCTCTCTCTCTACATTTCGCTGTGAACAGGAGGAGGCGGGAGGAGGGGAAAACTAGCAGACAGAGAGGCATGGAGGGGCTCTTTATTTCCCTTCCTGTGTGTGTGTGTGTGTGTGTATGCAGTATATGTGTGTGTGACAGAGTGAGTGAGTGTTGGAACATAGCCAGTACAGTAGAGGAGGTATTTTAAATCTCTCCACAGCTGTAAAAGATTCTCTTTGAGCTGTTTCAGGCGTGTTTTCTCCCGGTTTAGCTGCACATCGTTACACTGCCAACATTTTTGTGCTCACTGTTCACAGCAGTGTGGCATTTTCTTGTGTCTTTTATTTAAAAAAATAAAACAAAACTATATATTAATAATATTTAATGACTTGATTAAAGAAGAAAAATGTTGCTACAAACACAGCACTGTATCAGTGTGAGCAATGCACATGTTTCTCCCAGTCCTTTGGCTCCTGCTGGAGGTGAATGCACAGGTATGTTTTTTTGTGATGAACTGGGAAGTGAAGCAGAGTGAATTGGTGACAGACGGGCTGTGAGTGTTGGCTGAGCTCAAATGTCAAGTGACAGGATAACCAAGGGAGGTGGGGCTACAGCTCATGGTTCAGGAGGGAGGGTCTAGTCTTTGTGGCTCACAATGCAAAACCAGCCTCTCACTCTTCTGCTCATTTCACCCATCACTAACCAATAAAAGGCAGGCAAAGCTGTGGGCCCACAGAGCACAGTGAGAGGTAGAGACTGAGGCAGAGCAGACCATCAGCCAGACGGGTGAGAGAGTGAAATGGTGGAAGCACTCTGCTGACAGATTTTTTTTTTTTTTTTACCTCTAAAGTGCCATAGCAACAGCCCCTGATCAGCTCAAACTCTATTGGTCACTGCTCAAACCCATGTGGGTATTTGGACCAATCAGCAGGCTCTGGTGCAGAACTAAGTGGGGAAAGCATCTAGAGGAGCTGCTAAAGTACGCCCTCTGGTGGCTTATTTTCTTTACTTTTATTTACACAGGGAAGATTCTCTTCTTCAGGAGCACAGTGATCAGACCCACACAGTTAGACACATTCACACCTGGAAGCTGCCCAATACAACCACAGTCTGATCCGTGGCCAAAGAGCAGCTCCACTGGAGTAGAGGGGATTAAGGGCACCACATAGTGTCGATGAGGGAGCAGACATGCATGCTTACTTATTTACACAACACAATACAGTAGTGATGTGGACTGCAGCAAAAGTGACTTTATTAAACAACAAATATTATTAGAGAAAAAAAAAAGTTATCATTGCAGTGCAGGAAATTGTAACAAGCAATAAAGTGGGCCTACACCGCCCCCAAGTGATAAACATATATTACTGCACACTGACATAACAGACTTTGCAAGTGCAGAACATAAAGAAGACTTATGGTCAACTAATCTACTGTGCCGTCTGCAGGTCCACACCTATCATTAATCACTGTGACATCATAATCATCTCCCAACATCTTGTCTCATTCATACTAGTCCAATATGCTTGTTCCAATTCAGCCAGACATGTCCTTCACCATACAGCTTTAAATTGTACTCTGGCTGACCACATTTCCAAAACAGGCAGAAACACAGACCTGTGCCTTTAAAGAAATTCATGTGAGACATGCTCTAAATCACATAGATTTACTTGACACTTTCGAAAAGAGAAATAGAGACATGCAAATACATAAATATAAAATCAGTTATAGCCATGTAAATGTTGGCCCGGTTGGTTCTCTGTCAAAGACATTTATGAGCTGAATTGTGTATTAACCACATTTCAGTTAAATTAATATAATCTATTATTATACAGAAGATTTTGTCAGACTTTTGAAAAATCATAAGCTATATCCCAAAATGCTGCCCCATGACTCACATTGATGACAAGTGTCTAAACTAAAATCTGCTGCATTAATATTCAGAACACTCAGCAGTTACATTTTGTACTTAAGAGCAGATACCATTAAACTCAACAGCAGTAAAATGCTCTCCTTCCTCTGCTACAGATGAAGCAGCAGAGGGCAGCGCAGCGAGTTGTACACTTGGTTTGAATTTATAATTTTAATTGGTAAAAATGCTGACAGTTGAAAAATGTCTGTTCACATAACTACATCATCAGCCTCAGCTACAAAAGTTATGATTGTCATAACTCAAGATTAGATCAGAGAGGCGAGCTGGCCCCCAGATGAATAACAACACTCAGTCACTCAAATTCACTTACTAGGACAGTGAAGGATTGTTGTTCCAGCTGAACTCTTTCCATTTGCATAAGACTGAATTGAGCAAGGGGGCGGTGTAGGACTACCACCAGAAACTCCAGCTACTTATGCAGCACATTTTATTTCCTCTACATTTCTAACATTTAGATGAGTGGTTCCTAATCTTTTTTCTCAGCCATACAATACAGCCCTGTCAGATGAGCTCCTGAAGTACCCCTTCATCAACACCACCCACCATGTTGCAAATGTGTTCATCTGAGTCAATTTTAAACAGAAAAAAAACATACGTTTAGTTAATAGCTTTTTTGGCTATTCAAAAATACTTCCAACAATTATTGCAATTATTAATGCAGGTATTTAAATTGTTTACCCATCGCTTTAAACTAATTTGAGAACACAGCCATTATTTTTAGCGACTTCAATTATTTTAATCCTTTTATCTACCTATATCAGCTATTCGCCCAACACTGTTAAATAATTCCCCCATTTAGCCTTTAAGTAATTCATCACTTATCATATAAACTATCTCAGACTATATATCCCAACTATATATCCCTCATTTTGGCTATACACTTTAAACTTTTAGAAATAATTGATATAGATGATAATCTTTAGAGCATATGTAGCAAAATCACATAATCTTTCACAGGTCTTAGTCACTGGTCAGTGGTTATCAGATAAACGGTCATTGTAACCACCAAGACCAACCAATTATTGGAAGTTTAGAATGAACCCAAAAAGTACTGTAATTGCAAGGCTGATTCATTTGCTTTTGTTGTACACTTGAGAAATTAGGGTTTAAGGGCCAAATTTAATTTTTTATTTAATACATTGAGAAATTAGCACCTTTTGTATCAGATGACCCAAATTTTCAATGAGCAAAAGCACTGTAAAAAATATTTTTACAGTAAATTAAAGTTAAAAAAAAAAAAAAAACTTTATCTGTGGGTATAAAACTCCCCTGTTTGCAATAACTGCACCAAGTCTGATACTCAGTGACCTCACAAAATTATTCTTCTTCTCCTTTCTTTTTGGGCATGCTTCCCATCAACTGGAGCCTCCTGTAGTTTTTCAAGGGGGCTTCTTCCTTCATTCTCCTCTTCAGCAGGTGAAATACCTACTCAATCGACTTACTTACTTGCTCTCTGCTGAAGTCCTATGTTGAATTAGCAGAGTGTTTTGGATCATTGTCTTGATGCATGGCAAAGCTCCTCCCATTTAGTTTAGTTTAGTTTAGCATTTCTCTCTACATTAGTACACAAAATGTTTCTGTGAACCTCTGAATTCATGCCGCTGCTATCATCGTGAGATTTTTGCATCAAAAAAGTTCAGTGAGCCTGTAGAAGCAGCCATGTAAGCCCAAACCATGCTTCACAGATGAACTTGTATGGTTTAGTTCATGAGCACATCCTAATCCACAATTTAACATGTTGGTGGATGTTAATTCTGGTCTCACCAGCTCATAGATTTTGTTCCAGAACCTTGGGGTTGGGGTTTTTGTTCACAGTTCTCACAATGGCTAAGTCATTAGCTGTTGTTTTTCTTCGGCTTTCCTTTCCTGGAGTTTTTCTCATTACACTGTTGCTCAGTTGTTTCTTTCTTTTTGAAGACATTCCAATTTGCCCGATGCTGGTGCAATGTCTTTGATAGTTTTTTGCTCATTCCTCAGATTGAAAATGTCTTGGTTTATCCAGTTCTCTGCTTTTCAAGTTGATTTATCCTTTTTATAAAAACAAATGCACTGTTCACAGGTAATCATTTAGGCCTAAAAAACACCTGTCAGTCATCAGTTTTCCTCTGATGTTTGTTGTATAAATGAGGTGAGGTGTTGAAAATTATGTAATTTCATAAAATTTTCAGTGTACAGTAAAAACAAACAGACTTACTGTTTATTATGATTTCCTTGGGATTCATTCCTTGGGCTTGGGACTGGTACTAGGTAGGGACAGGGACGCAAACCACCAACCATGAGGTTCTTCGACAGTCAGCACTTATTCAGCCTACCTACTGCGCTACTGTCCTGGCTATATATTGGCCTTTAATAAATAGGTTAAACTATAACCTCACTTACAACTCACAAGAACATACCTGTCAAGATAGTGTAAATGGTTATTATAGATATGATGCAGCAGTCTTAACAAATTTGTTAGTATAAATGTCAGGTAAACAAATACAGTTATGTTCAATATAATTTAATTTAACTGTAAGTTAGAGCAGTGCAATCACCTACACAACCACACTTGCATGAGCCTGTCTTATGGTCACACTCTACTTGCTTTGCATATGTGATCTGTAACATTTAAATTGTAACTGCACTGCCACTGTCTTTTAGAGCCACAATAGTAGACACTGGGAAGACGCTGTGACTATGAATGTGTTAAAGCCATTAGTTTTTGCCTTTTTAATCTTCTGTTTTTTGCCACAAATGTCAGCAACAGTTGTTCAAGATTTTAATCATGTAGAGAGATGCAAGGACTCCCTGTATATGGGGACACCACCAAGGGGGATCATCGAAACCAAACTGAAGAAAATCTGTCAACGCTACGCAGACAAACCTCGTTATGTGACCCTGTACGACCCTCACAAGCGGATTCCAGTTTACTCAGCTTACACCTTCAAGAAAACAGAGGGAGACAGACGTGTGGATTACCCTTGGATGTATGAGCCACAGGTTAGACACTCTTTAAAATAATCATTCAAGTATGTTTTCATAAGTGGCAAAAACTACTTTCATAATATCTTTGTCATCCATTTATTCTTCAATTTCTAATCACTGTTTAACCAAGTAATTACACTTTCTTTCAAAGATGACTTGGCACCAGCTAAAATAGACAGGGCATTTGTTGTAGAAGTAAGAATTAACAAAGAATCAAGAAACTCAGAGGGCCTCAAACACAATACAGTGGCTTGATATTAGTGCTCAGCAGATCTACAGTAGGAGAAAAACTAATTGCTCTTCTATGTCTCCCTAGCTGGCAGAAATTGATGGTAATGGAAATATGTTGCCCTTCCCCACTGGCTACTTGCACATGAAGTTTGAGGACAGCCAGGCAGTCCTGGATGACTACTCTGATGTGGTTCTGTATGAGAGAGGTCACCTGAACCCAGACCAGCACCAGTCCACACCACATGACCGCGCCGCCACTTACACCCTGACCAATGTGGTCCCAGAGATACGGCAGTTCAACATTGGACCTTGGCGTGAGTATGAAGAGCGGATCCGGGTCCGCCTCAACAACTTTTGTCGTGGCACTGCCTTCATCGTCACCGGTGTGACCACCAGAGGCAACATGATTCGTCGCAACAACCAAGACCGTGTGGCCATCCCTGAAGATGTGTGGTCTGCCTACTGCTGCACTGACTATGACCGCAACGCACCCCATGATGTCCGCATTCGCTTCCCATCTCATGCAGCCCTGGCCAAAAATGCCAAAGAGGGCAACAGTGTTCATGAAATGCCAGTTCAGGAACTTGAGATCTTTCTGAAAAATAATATGGATGTTGACCAGAATCTTCAGATCTTCTATGACAACTGTATCTCTCCCTCACCCCTTCCTCTGTACTTACAACACACCATCTGAAAGATCTGCCAGTTACACTTTCTGTGTACATGTCGGTTTCTTTTTACTTTTATGAATAATAGTAGTCATTTGTGCTTTTTTGCTCAAGACTAGTTAATAAAACCTAAATATGGCTTTGTAGTGGTACTTGTAGCCCAATTGTTGATACAAATTATATTATATAAATTATAATTCAGATGTATGGGACATGCAAATTTTAATAAAATATCTTTATTTATTATGCTGCATTGTGGTTTTATATTTATGTGTAAAACATGTCACATGTTACATGAAAAAGCTTGAGTATGGGTTATACAACAAATGTGGTGTGACACATTTGGTCAAAATAAGACCTCTTTTACTAAAGGTGAGGTCCGTTGTAGTACATTTTTTCCCATCAGTTAGTTCACCTCATAGTGTCTTAAGCATATGGAAGTTTTAATGTTTGGTCCATTGTAAAAAATGTAATTTGACTTTTATGGTTGTGATGGGTTGTAGTGTCTTTAATCATTCAGTTAATTTGGCATCTGCCAAGTAATTTGCTGGTAATAAAAGATGTTTGAATATAACAAAAAACAAAAATTTAAAGGCATTCACATACATTTGATGAAGTATTCTTTTAAGTTTTTAACAGAAAACCTACAACATAATACATATAACTTGTATTATTTAAAATAAAAAAGGGAAAATAACATTTGAGTAACAAATAAAAAGAATTCTAACACTAAAATTTAGGTTATCTGATACTGATAACATAAAAACAAATTAAATTTGCCATTTCATTACTGTTAACAAAAAAGCTACATATAAAGAACTTGCATAAAGCTGTTCTTAATGACACAAAACCTTTTAGATGGATTAATTGTTTGGTACAGGCCAAGCATCCATTTTGGCAGAACACTGAGCCAGTTGCTCTATAATTCTTCTACTTTATTGCAAATTAAGTGCCTTAATATTATACCAAGTTCTTGTATTAAGCTATTTTAATATTTTCACTTCTTCATATGCAATGCTTTATATTAGTTTTCTGCTTGTCAAATAAAACACAAACAATGTCTTTCCAATGTGGTATTTGTTGCATTAGTTCTATATATACCACAAGTCAAAAGTTTGGACAAACCTCCTTCAGTGGTTCTTTTTTATTTTTAGTACGTGTAACATTATACAACATTGAAGACACTGAATTATGACAGAACAAATATAGAATTATGTAGTTAACAAAAATGTGTTAAATGACCCAGAATATATTATTATTATTATTATTATAGGTTGTAGTTGACATTGTGACATTGTAACTCATGGCTCTCGTCAGATTTATGATGGGTTTTTTTAGGTCTCCCTTGGGTCAAGAGGGCAGCAGCATAGTTAAAGGTAGTCACCTGGAATTGTTTTAATTTCACAGATTGCCTTGTCAAGAGTTATTTTGTGACATTTCTTGGCTTCTTAATATGTTTTAGATCATCAATTGTCTTGTGCAGATGGGGGTACACAGTCAAAGGTCCTGTATGGCAAGAAACACTCGGTTAAGTAAATAGAAAAGACAGTCCATTATGACTTTAGGAAATTAAGGTCAGACAATCTGAAAACTGTGCTTTGGTTTGATGAGTCCAAATTTGAGATTTTTGGTTATAAATGCAGTATCTCTGTTGTAAATAGAAAGGGTGAAGGGATGGTCCCTGAATGTGTGGTCCCCACTGTGAAGCATGGAAGAGGAAATGTGGTGGTGTGGGGGGGCTTTGTTGGTGACAGTGTTGGTGACTTAGTCAAAATTGCGGACACACTTAACCAGCATTGCACAGCATTTTGCAGTGACATGTCATCCCATCTGGTTCTGCAATTAGTGGGACCATCATTTGTTTGCCAACAGGACAGGATCCCCAAACACACCTGTAGGTTATGTAAGAGCTATTTTTCCAAGAAGGAGAGTAATAGAGTGCTGCATCACAGTCAGATGACCTGGCCTCCACAATCACCTGATCTGAATCCAATTGAGATGGTTTGGGATGAGTTGGAGCGTAGAGTGAAGGAAAAGCAGCCAACAAGTACTCAGCACCACCAGAAACTCCTCCAAGATTTGTTGGAAAACCATTCCAGGTGACTACCTCATGAGGCTGACTGAGAGAATGCCAAGAGTGTGTAAAGCTGTCATCAAAGCAACAGGTGGCGACTTTGAAGAATCAAAATTTATAATAAAACATATTCTGGGTTGTTTAACACTGTTTTTTTTTTACTGAATAATTCCATACATCTCCTTTTATAGTTTTGGTAGCTTCATAATTAATGTACAATGTTGATAAAATTAAAATAAAGAAAAAACACTGAAGGCAAAAGTGTGTCCAAACTTTTGACAGGTATTGTAAATACCCTCTGTACAATACAGCATGTTTATCTATGACATTTAGTAAAGCATATTTCTTAAATTTAAGTACTGTCTACAATTAAATAATAGCAATCGTGAGCAGGTAGCTATGCACATATTGTGCCTCAAGTTAGCAATGCCTAGCGCATAGTGACAGTTCACTATGTTGTAGATAAACTTTCATGCTTTATCTCTCTTTTGGCCATTTGCTCATACACCAGTCAAACTGAGTAACATAGTACAGCTTAACCACACTGGATACTGTAAGCCTTTTGTTAGTCATTGAGACAGATTAGACAGTTTTGCATTTTACAATTACATTGATAGCACGTCCCTGAACATCCCATTTCAATATCCTCTGTTTCACACAACAATTCAGGATTCAATGTGAGTGAATTAAAATTATAGCTTAAAAAAAGTTGCCTTTCCATAAAGAAGTAAAACAATATTCACAAACCAGGTGTGGTAACAAATCTTACAAGATTTCAGTAATTTTGCTAGGGAAGAGTGTTTCAGGGTTTACAAAAGCAACCTTCAAAAATAAAGTGGTTACTAGGTGTTCAGAATAGGTTTACTGTTTATTATGAATTTCCTGTGGTACTAAAAGGAATATGTAGATAATAATATGGTAAAAACGTACATACAATAAAGCATTGTCCCTTTAGGGGAGTTACTGATCAGTATATCTATCCAATAGGTTAAACTATAACCTCACTTACAACTTACAAGGACATACCTGTCATGATAGTGTAAATGGTTATTATATTATTTTTATATCAGATATGATGTACTGGTCTCAGCAGAGCCATTTGCTAGTATTAATGTCAAGTAAAAATCAACACATTTTATAATAACTAAAATTGTAAGTTAGAGCAATGCAATCACCTGCACAACCACACCTGCCTGTGTTAGGAAGCCTGTCTTATGGTCACATGCTACTTGCTTTGCATATTTGATCTATGACATTTAAATCATAACTGCAAACATTTCCTGTCACTTTCTTGTAGCAGAAGCCGCAATAGTAGAAACCAGGAAAATGAATGTCTTAATGTTATCTGCTCTTTTAATCTTCTGTTTTTTGCCACAAATGTCAGCAACAGTTGTTCAAGATTTTAATCATGTAGAGAGATGCAAGGACTCCCTGTATATGGGGACACCACCAAGGGGGATCATCGAAACCAAACTGAAGAAAATCTGTCAACGCTACGCAGACAAACCTCGTTATGTGACCCTGTACGACCCTCACAAGCGGATTCCAGTTTACTCAGCTTACACCTTCAAGAAAACAGAGGGAGACAGACGTGTGGATTACCCTTGGATGTATGAGCCACAGGTTAGACACTCTTTAAAATAATCATTCAAGTATGTTTTCATAAGTGGCAAAAACTACTTTCATAATATCTTTGTCATCCATTTATTCTTCAATTTCTAATCACTGTTTAACCAAGTAATTACACTTTCTTTCAAAGATGACTTGGCACCAGCTAAAATAGACAGGGCATTTGTTGTAGAAGTAAGAATTAACAAAGAATCAAGAAACTCAGAGGGCCTCAAACACAATACAGTGGCTTGATATTAGTGCTCAGCAGATCTACAGTAGGAGAAAAACTAATTGCTCTTCTATGTCTCCCTAGCTGGCAGAAATTGATGGTAATGGAAATATGTTGCCCTTCCCCACTGGCTACTTGCACATGAAGTTTGAGGACAGCCAGGCAGTCCTGGATGACTACTCTGATGTGGTTCTGTATGAGAGAGGTCACCTGAACCCAGACCAGCACCAGTCCACACCACATGACCGCGCCGCCACTTACACCCTGACCAATGTGGTCCCAGAGATACGGCAGTTCAACATTGGACCTTGGCGTGAGTATGAAGAGCGGATCCGGGTCCGCCTCAACAACTTTTGTCGTGGCACTGCCTTCATCGTCACCGGTGTGACCACCAGAGGCAACATGATTCGTCGCAACAACCAAGACCGTGTGGCCATCCCTGAAGATGTGTGGTCTGCCTACTGCTGCACTGACTATGACCGCAACGCACCCCATGATGTCCGCATTCGCTTCCCATCTCATGCAGCCCTGGCCAAAAATGCCAAAGAGGGCAACAGTGTTCATGAAATGCCAGTTCAGGAACTTGAGATCTTTCTGAAAAATAATATGGATGTTGACCAGAATCTTCAGATCTTCTATGACAACTGTATCTCTCCCTCACCCCTTCCTCTGTACTTACAACACACCATCTGAAAGATCTGCCAGTTACACTTTCTGTGTACACGTCGGTTCCTAGTCTTTTCAAGACTAGTTAAAAAAAACAAAAAAACTAAAGATGTCATTGTAGTGGTGATTTTAAAAATGTCCTTGTAGCCAATTGTTAATGCAAATTATATTATACAAATTATATTTCAGATGTGTGGAACATGAAAATTTCAAAGGGCTCCTTTAATAAAATATATTTACTTATTATGCTGCATTGTGGTTGTTATATTTATTTGTGCAGTAGCAAAGGTAAAGAAGAACAAGTGTGATATGACACAAAAAGAAATCAAGTCAAAAACATCCTCCTCTTTTACTAAAGATGATGTTCTTTTGTAATTGGTTATTTCACATCATTTACTTCACTTCACAACTTCAGATTCTTAAGCAAATTTGGGTTTTAATGTTTGGTCCATTGTAAAAATTTATTTGACTTTCATGGCTGTCTGCTGGATTGTAGTGTCTTCAATCATTCAGTTAAGCTAGTAATACAAATTGTTTAAATATAACAAATATCTACAGTCAGTCATACATTTGTTAAAGTATTCTTTATATTTTTAATAGAAAACATACTAAAATACATCAAAAACTCATATCTAACAGCCTAATTTTATTTTAATAAAGGCTGCTCATCAAAAAGCAGTAATTTTCTTATACATCAGGGACATGTTCTATACATTTTAGCTCCATACTGCCATCTAGTGAGGGAAGAATAGTATTTTCAGAGTAAACCAACCACCAACCAAAGTATTTCTATCTGCACAAGTTGGGTTAAGTGCCAAATAAATTATATTTATGATGTGCATCACATGTGCATAAACATGTACATTTATACAATAAAACTCCTGAAGCTATAATAAAGATTATGGTGATTAATACAGTGCACACCAACCATAAAGTTATTAGACCCAGTAGGTTCTAATGATGTATTTCTTGTTGCAGCAATAATTCAAGCAACAACAAAATTACAAACTATAGGGAAGTGTTAATACATGGATGCAAAATAAACGTAAGTGTTCTGAATGTTACACAGACTCTTTTCTGCTTTTTTTTATATTAATACAAAATAAACTAAGTTTGTGTGAAGTCTGTGACACAGCTGCAGGCAGGTGCTTAAAAAATAGTTTTGTCTTTTTTAAAAAGTTTTGCCAAGTGAGTCTACCTGTCACCTTTTTCAAAGATCTAATCAGAAAACAGGATGATCACTTAATTAAGAGTCTAGATAGATAAAAAGAGGGGCAGTTCCAGTATATTTGTTGTTGTTTGAAATGAAAATAATAATAACTACTATTATTATAAAATGCTTTGGATAACTTAAGGGATTTTATGTAATCAAACTCACCCTGTGTTGCGTTTAAAACGGGGAGTTGACCCTGACCATAATTAACAACAACCTGAAAAATGAAAAATAATGCAGGATGTCCTCAAGGCCATAAGCTACTAGACACAATGAACAAACGAACACAGTTGGTGACAACAGTAGCTGTAGCTGTTCATTTTAGCTACACTTTTAACATATGTCTCTCAAGTAATAGTGCTCTGTATTCTTAACTCTGTTTACAGGAGCAATGGACAGTAGCTATTAAGCAGAAAGTTTCTGATAACCTGACTGTAATGTTATGCTAACGTTACCACGGTAATGCTAAGTTACCAAACTAACAGCAAATCCACAAAGTTAGCAGTTAAGCTAAGCGCTAGCTAGCTGCACACAGCAACGTTTGTGTTGCTTTTTTTTTCTCCCTTAGGACTCGCTGTAGACCAAAATAGAGCTAAAATGTATTCTTATATTGGACTTACGTTAACACCGTGGGCAGATACACGACTCAAAATCAAACTTTAAAAAAGTCTCTCCTCATAGCTGCTGGGTGTGTAAATGTCTAACTAACTGCTAACATGCTAACAGTGTGGCACTTGCAGTGTCTCGAGGTGTCCTCCTGTCCCCAAATGGCTGAAATATGAAATCCAACTTTAATATTACATGTCAGACCATGGCACAAGATCACACAGTCTAAAGACAAAACTAAAGAACAGTAATAGCAAAGCATTTAAGAATGTCTTTTAATGTTTTCCAATTCAGATACACAACATACAGTGTGTAATAGCCTCTATTTGAAATAGAAATACTAACTTTAATTCTTTCTACCCCTTCTGGTCATGTATGCTCTCTCACAGTATCTTGAGCGTCAAGCAGGTTACTGAAACAGACTAAATGAAACAGACAAACAGGTGCAAGCCTTCACTTTACCATTCTAGTCTTGTAGTATGAGGATATTTGGATTCTTGTAATGACTTCTTTTTTTTTTTTAATTTTCCATTTACCTTAGCCAACATCAAAACTGTAGTGTAAACATGTAAACTTGGTGAGTGTGCTTTCATTATCTGTTGGCTGTCAAACCCTTATTTCCAAATACAAATAAAATAAAAACTACAACTATATTTTTAATGCTGTTTTCTGGAATGTGGGCAATTCAGACTCTAACGTCAAATATCCTGTAAAAAGAATGTGCAGACGAAAATGCAACCACCATGATTAGATTCTGAAATAAGACCAAAAGACGACAAAGGATTTTACAACCTCCCAATTATGGGTTATACTGTATGACAATGATCACGACAATGCGAGACACAACAACAACATTTAAATCATCAGAAACATAAAGTAAAATCCCTTGACTTGTAGTGACCCATTTGATACATCCACCTTGTGTCTTATATTCTGCCTCATTTCTCAAATCATACCTATATCCTTTCTTCATCTATTCTCTGCAGATGATCTTTGGTTTCTTTAACCAATAAAAGGACTAATTTCACCATAAATCTGCCTTGGTGGTTGCTTGGGTAGTGCCACGTGTGTCAGATATGCTTTGACAGCACATACATATAGCACATGCATAAGTGCATTTCTAATCTCCACAATATCTAGGCTAACCTGAGCTGTACGCAATCCCTTCTGTGTTTATGCTGACCTCAACCATACTGTGACCTTTTTTGTTTTGTTTTTTTTTAAAGAAACTATTCATGTATGTTAATAAATGTATTCAAGTGCCCATAACCTATTGGAATTTTCCCTTGAGACCTAGGAAATAAAGAAAAATCAAACATACACATGTGAGCTAAAATCACAGAAGTCACCTGTACTTGCACCTGTTGTCACAAAGAAAAGATCCAGCCAATCACTCAAACCAAACAACAAACATAATATTTACAAATTCCAGTTTGTTCTCTTACACTTAAAAAATGTACAGTTTGTTTCAGGTGGTGGTTTTTGTTCTTTATGTCCTCATAGCTCGCTCCAGTCCAGTGTTACAGATGGCAGTCTGGCTCCAGAGTGTCGTTATCCTAAGGAGACAGGATGCAGAACATTACAGGGAGGGGGAATTAATCCCGCTTGGTTTGCTTTTGTGGTATACAGTTTATTAGTTATGTCTGTCATTAAAGATGTTTTTGTTTTTTTGTTTTTTTTTAAAGATCGGAATGCATCCTCTGTGCCCTGACAGATCATACTGAGGTTGATGAGCTCTTTCGTCATCACTCTGTCATCATCATCTGTCAGCATTTGTCCACTGTTGTCCTAATGTCACTGGGGTTGAAATATATATATAAATATAT
>JAUBNQ010000006.1:5761731-5775319 GCA_032353495.1 Ctenopoma kingsleyae
TTACACAATATTCATCCCTTAATACTTTAATACCTTTTGGAGTACCACAAAGTGCAGTCAATATTAAAATACAAAATGAAAAAGATTTTCAAAATTAATAAAAAAAAAGAAGAAGGACAAGGCAACTCTGCCCTCACTCTTTTTAGAAAAAAAAAAACCATCATGCAAATATCCCAGACAACAAAATAGGAGTAAAACTTTATAATCTTCTTTTTTAAATGATATACTGAATCTAACGTCCCTTTAAAGAAGAGACCAGCCACAGTGCAACATTGAGTGTAATTAAAAAAGAAAAGAAAAACAAGTGTGTGGGTAAAAAAGAAAGATGAAGGGGTTGGCACTTTTTATGATGGTAATTCCTTTTGTAAGATACAGTCAGGATGGACCTCTCCAGGCGGTCCACTGGACGCCAGTGAAAGAGGAGCTTTATCACAGTACTTGGCACCAAGAATGCTGGTAAAAACGAGATATCAGAATATCTTTTTTTCATTCATATCCTTACAATTTATTAATAATACATCATTTACATTTGTGGATTTTTTTTTTGTATAAAAGACTCTAATAGGAAAACAGAGTCTAGAAGTGACTGTGAGAAAGAGGAAGGAAGTGGAGATGGAAATGGATTATGGGTTTAATAAAAAAGAGAAAAGCACTACACAGGCAGATGCAGAGAGAGAAAGAGTGTGAGGCAGCAAAAAGAGAGATGCAGTTAAATGAACTGAGACTGGGATACAGACAGAGGGACGCTGAGTGAGAAACAAATAAAGTAATGGACATGATTAGAGCCTGTGCGGAGGAGATGCAGTGAGTTCTAATGGGCAGCCTGGATTCCAGGTTGCATCCCACAGACTTCGTTATGATTCAGTTATTTCCTGTACCGCCCATCAGTTGAAGACCCAATCTGGAAATGCTTTCAGAGCATGAGTTCTGAGCATACAGACTTCTGAAAGCCAGAACTTCGATAGCATTTACTGTATTTCGCATGGCAACTGAAAACAGTATAAATCTTTGAAATAAAACAAGTTTCAAAATCAATGAATAACTCAAGCTTAGCTGTCAAATAGAGTTGATCCTCTAACGCCAAGTTCTGTCAATACATGTCACGCTGAACAAAACCCTCCAAAATCGGAACACAGAGACAGCTGTTTGGACAGAGTGCTCAACACAGGGTGCCAAACTCCACTTCCAGATTGGGCCTTTAAAGCTGCAATTTGTAAGTTTCAAGAAATCACCGCTTTATGACAGACAGCTTGTTGGGACATATGTTGCCTCATGCAAAGCTGCTTACTACTGTAATATCTTTTCACTAAATGAAAGAGAATGAATATTTGAATTCTATGTTAAACATAGTTTTACACTGACACAACAACACATGCGCAAAACAACCAATCTACACATAAGTTACTTGACTGATTGTGATTAGCTCTATACCTCTTTGAGAGAGAGCTAGAAGCTTAAAGCTGCATTTTCGGGGCAAAGCAATATGATGACAGGCTTTTGGCCAAGGACCTTTTTTTTTCGTCAGCTCCCTCTTGATTTATGATTTTAGAGGTAAAATCTTACAAATTGCAGCTTTATTTGAGGGCTTAATGAGAGAAGACACAGATAAAGTAAAGAAGAATAGAGGGCGGTGAGAGTGAAGTTTGTGTGTAGCAGTTTGTGTGGTGCGTCTCTGTACACCCAGAGTGGGGTAGCAGAGGTTGTGCCTTGTCCTATACACGGGTGGTGGAGTGTTGGTGTGGCAGGGCATTGTTGCTGTGGCTGGGAACAGGTGTGGTGGAGGGAGCTGGGACAGGGGGATAAGTGTTGAAGGGGTGGAGGGGCTGCATGCTGCTGATGGTGCTGGGGATCATGGTGATGGTATTGGCTGTCATCAGAGGCACATCCTCCGGGGCGCGCCGCAGGGCCAGCGTGTAATCAGGTGGGCACACAGGAGGCCGCAGAGGCTCCATGTCACCATGGACACGAGAAGGGAGGGGCGTACCGTGCTCCAGCTCCACTCTTTGCTGCTTCATCTGCAGCGACATTAGCTCCTCCTCCTGGCTCAGAGCCAGGTCATTGTGCGGTGGGGCTCCTACAACTCCCATGCCAACGCCCATGCCCATCGTTGTGCCTCGTTGTGGGGAGAGTCGGCGGTGGCGTCTCTGCATGAGTTCATGTCGCTTATCCCGTTTGTAGTAAAGTGCAGCAAAGGCCAACACATTCAGGAAGAGAAGCGAGGCACCCACAGCTACCGTCACACTTAGCTCAGTGGAGTAGTCCCTAGTCTCAGCGGGGAAGGGAGGATAGCGGGGTTTCTCTGAACCTTCTGGCTCAGTATCAGGAGGGTAGGTGGAGATAACAGGATGTCGTGTGGAACGGGTTCCAGGGCTATGAGAGCCCTTCCCGCGGTTAGGACCTCGGGGTGGTAGTCGTGTTGTGAGGGTGTCAATCATTGCCTCGTGGAGACTATGTAGATGTGGCACCAACTCCAACCAGAAAGCCACCTTGTTAGCCCGGTAGTTGTCCCTAACACGAGGCTTCAGGCCAATGTGCAAGTACTGCTTGTCTTTGGAGCTGAACTTGGTCCAGATGACCTCCTCAAAGCGGTTGGGCTTGGTGTGAATGAATGTGGTATCCTGAGGAACTGGTAGGTTAGGATCCCTGAAAGAGGACAATAAAAAAAGTCGCTATATTATTTGTGTTAATCACTATTCAGTTAGTATTTCCTTAAATCATACTACGATAATGAAATATACCAAAACAGAGTAACTGATACACTAACACTACTAGTTAAGGAGTGTTTAACACATGTTAAGACCCAAAACATATTTGAAATCTGTCTTCTCAGAAACTACCCACAGCCACAAAAAAAATAAAGTAACATTTTATAAGACTTGCAGTGTACTCTCTCTTTTGGCAAAATCTCACTTGCCTCTAAATAGCTAAAAATAGCTAAAATGACAATGGACTTTTTCAGAAAGAGAAATCACTAATGTGCCAATATATAATACACACTTTCAATAAAATAAACGCACACGTTTGCTTTTTACTAACCCTGTCTTGGCAAAGTTGGTCCAGTATGTCATGACTACAGCGCTGAGCATTACATCATTCTTGGAGAAGTTACAGGGAAACAGGTCAGTGGCTCCCACCATAGGAATCCCAAAGACATAGGGGATCTCATCTCCATGGGCTGCGTCTGCCCAGTCTGGCCTCGCCTCGGTCTGACAGTGGTGGTGAAAGGTATAGAAGTAGACAGGTGACTGGAACTCAGCGTGCAGCTTGGCAGTGGCGACAGCCGGGGCGACCCACTGATGGTCCGTAAACAGAGCCAGGAGTGTCTTCCTACGCATGTCGCTGTTGTCCCTGTCAGCCCAGTCTGTGTACATGAACTTTATGGTTTCCCTTAGGATATCTTTAACTTGGAAGAAACAGAAAGGAATGTGAGTATATACTGGTTACCTGCATTACTGGATTATCACATTACATTAAAGGATTTAAAGTTGATATATGCAACTTTTGACATAACCATCTTCATGGTGTTGTGCTGTTAGATGTTTATTTACTCTTCCTGTCCATGTACTACTATGCGCTATCACTGTTGGACCATACTAATAAAGACATGATAGAGCTTTACACAGTAGGAATCATAAACATGATTTAATATGAACATTGTTTTATGCTGCAAAATCTTTGTCTTTCTGCCTCATTAAGCATTAACTTATCACGTAATATCGATGGAAATATATTCAGAAACAATCCATACACTTATTGCAAGCCAACCTAATTTCAAAATATATACTGTTATATACATGAATATTTGTGAAAATGTCTGCATCACAGTTCTATTATCACAGAAGTTTACTTCAGATTCTTAAACACGTAGGTCTGTGAGCCAGCACAGCCAAGACTTTCCACCAACCCAATTCAAAGAACAAAGAGGAATCAGTGCTACTATAGCAGAATGACTAAAACTCATAGAACATTTTAGTGCTGGGTTTGCTATCCCTGACACTCGCCTGTCCCACACTCCCATCAGAAGCACAACTCGACACCTTCTGCCATCTTTTTTGGTAGTTTGATCATTTTATTATTTTGCTAACCACAGGTGGAAAAGTATATCTAGATTTAGATATTCATCCTTAAATTACTGAATAATTCTAAGGTAAATTAGGGGAGGATCTGACCATCAGGGTATCCATATAGATTGTCCACAAAGTTGGAGATAGTGTAGTCGAATGAAGCTGCTGATATTCCATCTTCTCCCTCACTGTCATCCACAAACTTTAGGCCCTCTCCCTGGTTCACACCCAGCAATATGTCGTAGTTGAGGAACTCGCCCTGGTGTCATGACAAATACACACAGCATGACATGACATAGCAGAACGCAAAAGTAATTAACCCTAATTAGTAGCTGTTAGAACAGAGTGTATTCACACATGTTATGCAAGTAAACGATTAACAGAAAAATGCAATCATTCACTGAATGACACCTGGAGAAATCAGTTCTGACCTGCTGCATGAGGATCTCAGGGTCGTCCGGCACTACGTCCCCGTCTACTACAGGTCCGAAGGCGATGTGGTAACGCGCAGGTTGGATGTCTTGGTCCACCAGCTCCCGGAAACTCTTTCTCCGAAGGCAATCCACCAACTCAGCCATGTCCCCATGAGTGCAGCCAACCTTCCTCGCCAGGATCTTGGTGTACATCATTGGTCTGTAGTTGACCGACCAGCTGGAAATGGCTGAGCCACTCTGAGCGATGGCCCTCTGGAACAGGCCTGCACAGACCAGGACCATACACTGCAGATATAGCTTCAACAGAAATCATACAGTCACTTATTCTCTCTCCGGTTAGCTCTGTTGCCCTTTGTCTGACAGACTTTTGCTAGCAGCTGATGGGACCTTCAAGTCCTTACAGTGTGAGTGCTTTTAATAATGCATTTTGGTGGAGGAGGAATCATGTGAGTATTGCATATGAAGCAAGATGAAAACGCTATCCTGCTGCTTTTTCATAGCCAGAGAAAAGCTTTATGGAAGGAGAATTAAGTGCTTCCATTACATATAACAAGAGGCAGCAGCAAGAAAAATAGTGACAACTCTGCGCAGAGCAGTGGGCTTGATGGCCATGTTGGATAAAGCAAGAAAGACAGAAAGAGCGTCAGAGAGAGAAAGAAAGCTGCTCGCACTGTTGCACCGATGCACTGTTATGTAAAGTGGCTTGCTGTCCCTCTGTTTTATCTGCAGATTCTGTCATTAATAATTAAGCCCCCCCCCTCATATTCTGCATGTGCCCCACCCCCGCTCCTCTCCCTGTGAAATCAATTAAGAAGCCTCTCAGCTGCAGCTCAGCTCTACTGCTCATCTCATCTCTCCTCTGCGCGCACACACACACACATACACACACACACATACACACACACACACACACACACACACATGCACACAGTAAAAATTCTTTATCCTCCAACTTTTTCTGCACTCTATGGTCTTTGTGGTGTTACAGCATGATTTCAAAATGGAGCAGAGGAGGATTTCGCCATAAATGTACATGTATGCATAACAATCCATAATGATAACATGGATGTTCAATTTTCATTTATTCTTTTTTTGATATTTTATATTGCATGAACAAAAACAAACCAAATTTGTGGTTTTAACATAATGTCAAACAACATCTATAACTGGTTGAACTAATACTTGGTATAAATGTCTATGATAAGTTACTGTTTTATCTGTAACTCTATGTATATATGTTGTATATGAACTTGGTGTAGGATAAGATCTGATTAAATTCTTGGAAACTGAAGCTTGAAAGTGTGCATATCTGACTTTGTACATGGGAACCATGAAATACAGCCAATATTAGCTTGCAACCTGTTAACAACTAACAACATGGACAATACTACCCAGTTACTGAAATGATTCTTCATGTCCTCCTGAATGTTTTCTGATTCCTGATAAACAAAAAAGACGTGTTGCCTTGCACACAGATTATGAGTCTGCTTCACGCAGTACAGATAAAAGATGTTTTTTTATCTGTCCAAGGTCAGTCTGTCAGCGTGAAGGTTAACAGTTCAGTAATAACATAAGCTGAATTCTTGGTAAAGTATAAAGTACCATTCACCTTCTGAGCTCTACCAATCAAGATCACAGGATTAGTGATCAAGCATCTGCTGGGTATTTTAGTATTTCAAAAACAGACAAAAAGTAAATACTGCTGTTATTATGTAGTATGAGCTACTGCACTGGCACTGTAGCACTGTTTGCCTAAGTAGTAGCGCCTTAAGTTCAGGCCAATGACACTGCAAGATTTATTTGTATTATTTACTGCTTTTTATGTTAGCGTTTCAGCATATAAAATAATGAACGTGTCAGTTTCACAAACTACTGACTCAAAGGAGTAGCTTGTTTACTTGGCTTAAACTTTAGGATGATGAGAGCAAGCTACGGGTATTCCTCCCTTGAAGTCTTTATCTGCAGTATGCGTGTATGCGCATGTGTATTGTTTTCATGCACAAAAAAACAAAAACACAATTTTAAGCAAAGTTAAACTACAAACAACTTCATTCATTTAATCAACCAGCAGTTTAACTTTTATTCATTGCTTACTTAAAGCTCAGTATTTACCTGAAATTCTTCATAGCAACATACCCTAAAACTGTTGAAGATTTTTGTTTTGGAGTGATTGAGACTAGGTCTACATTATTTTAGTTGTGTGCTACTGATGTATTCCTTTTTTCTTTATTTCAACCAGGAATCAAGGAGGTGGGCTGAGGCTGAGGGCTCAAAATTAAGTTCCATAGTTTAAAAAAATTGGGAACCACTGGCATACCATACATCCATTGATTTAGTTTTTATAATAACAATCAGAAGAAGCGTTTTCATCAAACCGAACATGTTTCGCACCAGTGGAGCCTGTGACATGTGAATGACAATGAAACATGAGACAAGTGAACTATGTGCTCTGTAATTTAGCATTTAAAAGCCCACACTGCAAGATTACTGAGTAAAAGGACCAATTTTAACTGCCTGTCTATTAAAAGGATGCGATGAACGATTTTAGAGAAACTGGCAAAGACCTTATTGTTTTTTGTCCAGTACTCAGTCCTCACTGAGACACATGTTGTTAGAGCACTGTAGCAGCATTCAAACCTTGTTAAATCGCCCCCAAGAAAACAAAACAAAACATGAAGTTCAATGACATCATACTCTAGAGAGAGATAAATAATAAATGTTTAAATGTTTTGTGAGTTTATCTTGATATATGTATCCTAATGCCTTGTCCAGCCAAGATTCGTTTTATTAGAGAAGGACAATTGTGTCAGTGCAGTTCAGTCATGTTTGTCCCATGTGGAATGACGTTATTTGGGATTATCACTTGTGTCCCAAGATGAGTGATGGCTTTATGGCAAATAATACTGTATCTACCCATCTGTCATCTCTAGCCCAACCCAGACCAACAATCTGGTTTCTTTAATATTATTTAATCTTTGCAGTTTTTCATTCTTATTTTAAAAAAAAAACCATATTTCTGCAAATACTTAATGTCCCATTTCTGAGTAATTCATCCCTTCTACGAGCAGGGTTAGGGTATATGATCATTTAAGTGACAATGACAGTTAGAGAACCTTACCCTCCGAGTGGTGGGAGAGGATGAGAAGGTTCACACAGGCTGCACCGGCTCCTGAGCCAAAGATGGTGATCCTCTCTGGGTCTCCTCCAAAGTGGCCAATGTTTTCATTGAGCCAGCGCAGGGCCTGGATCTGATCCAACAAGCCATAGTTCCCCTTAGCAGACTGGTCCCCTGTGCTTAGAAACCCTGCAGGTTAAATTAGAACAAACACACAACAGTGAGAAAAAAATACATTTTTATGTGTGAATAGAGGAGCAGGGCAAAAATTCAGGGGCGCAGGATAACATAATCCTCTGTGTTTATTGTTTTTAAATATCCCACATAAACAGAAGATGGCATCCTGTCATTGTCAGGAACTTCTCAGCCTCCAAATCATTGCACGTCTGAGGAGATTTCACACAGAACTTTTGCCAAATTACTCATTTTTAATACCCACTCTGGAAATACAACACAGTAAAGAGAACCTGTCAGTAGAGAGAGGAGGAGAGCAACAGAAGGCATGTTTCACCTACTTCCAGGACACACATTTACACAGTAGGTGCACACCCACAACAAGATAAAATAAACTGAACAAAATGTCACACACAAACACACAGAATTCTTTTCTTCGAATGAGAGTGAATTACAGAATATTACATGTTTAAAGCAGCACCAAGCAATTTTACCCTGCAACAAACAAATGTTTGACTGTTTACATGACTTAAAAAACCAGAAAACATCTGAAATGAGTTCAGTCAACAGCACAATCCTCAGATTAGCGGTTGTAGGAGTAGATGATTCAATAAAAATTAAAAAAAAAACATAGCATTTTTGAGATGGCAAGCTCATCTGCTGATTTTCTCACTAAAAGCCCTGCTTAGCAGCAGTTGTTCTTTGTATCACTGTCTGCATAGGGACAGCGTGTCCCAGTAGTGCCCATAACTGATACTAGTGCCATTTTCTGATTACAACTTAGAACTATTCAAGACATCTGACAGAAATCTAAATTAACCTGTTGCATTAAGCTGTCTAGTTCTTGACAGTGTTAAGTGGCAGTAATGCCATCTAGATAAAAGTAATGCTTTTTTTAAACTAAAAAAATGGCTGACCGAGCTAGTATGTTAGTCAGGATAGGTACAACTAAAGATGACTTATGATGTACTTGAACATGAATATTTCTAACAGGTTACTTCTATCTCTAAGAAATACAATACAATTCAGACCTCTTCAGTCTTTGCACTTTGCATTTTAAGGAAAACATATGAAAATACAGTTTCATGCCCTTCTGTCCACACACAATAACCCAAAAGTTTACAAATTGCTTAACAACAATAAACTGAAACCTCTTTTTTACATAAATATTCAGACCAATACTGGGTAGAAGCCCTGCCGGCTGTAATCACAGCTATGAATCTTCTTGGCTGAGTCTCTACTGTTAAGAGCATCTCACACATGGATTTAGGCAGTTTATCCCATTCTTCCTAACAGATCCTCTCAAGATCTATCAGATTTGATGGCAAGCATCTGTGAACTGTCATCTTCAGTTCAGCGTATTCTCTCCACTCTCTCCACAGATATTTAATTGGGTTTAACTCTGGACTTTGGTTGGGCCACTCAAGGACATTTAGAGTCTTGTTATCCACATGTTAGATCATTGTCATACGGAAAGGTTAACCATCACCCCAGTCTCACGTTTCATGTAGGACTGGTTCTCTTAAAGGACTTCTCTGTATTTGACATTTTTCTTAATCTCAATTCTGACCAATCTCCCTGTTGCTACTTCTGAGAAAACCACCCACAGCACGATGCTGCAGCTGTCATTAGCCCAACAATGAGCAGCACTTGGTGTTCACGAGTGAGTTCTGTGCAAACGGTTTAATTGTATTTCACCAGACTACAGAATCTTTGCTCTCATGATCTCAGAGTCCTTTAAATACTGTTTTAGAAATTCCAAACATGGCCTCCATCTAACTACAGTACACTATGAAGGCCTGACAGAGTGATTCTGGTCCTTCTTCAGTATAGCTAGACAACCTGCTCTAATTTGGTTATAGACTTCTTCCATCTGACAATTATTGAGGACACTGTGTTCCTGGGAACAGCTTTAGAAATGGTTTTATACCCTTGTCCTAATCTATGCCTCCTCACAAGATGTTATTATGGAGGTCTGCAGAGAGCTGACAGTCTGACAACTAGAAGGATCCCCAGGTCAGCTGGGTGTCTTTCTGTGTGGAGTTTGCATGTTCTCCCCGTGTCTGCATTGTTTGTCTCTATGTGTCGGCCCTGCAAAAGACTGGCGACTTGTCCAGGGTGTACCTTGCCTCACGCCCGATTACAGCTGGGATAGGCTACGAGGACAAGAGGTTAGGAAAATGGATTGACAGACTGACTAACTTGCATTAGATTAATGTAAGCAACATTTTCACTGGCCTCTAAGACTACAGGCTACTCTAAAACATTACTGCATCACTTAAACGGAGATCACCAGAGCTTGACTAAGGAGAGAATATCCCTCTTCATGACCTGTCCACTGTCCACTCTGAAGCTTCTGGCTGCCAGGCATGACCAGACAATCACAGCAGCAGCGGCTTCCCCAGGTACACCTGAAACCCTAAACAACAGTCTGCTTCCTTCTCCCAGTGTTTTTAATTGAGCTGGATTAAAGTTACTGTTTGGCTTTGGCAAAGCTCTGCGTATGTATTTGGCGACTAAAGTGATTCCAGTTAAAAATGTTTCCTTGTATGAATTTCCAAAACACAAATACTGTATAAGTGAAAGAATAAATCAGTATATTCTAAAGGCCAGAAGGAAGTAGGACAGTATGGTACAGGGCGCAGACATAGACAGATGGTAGAAAAGGACAGTCAGCATGTTTCCAAGGATGTACAAAAGGAAATTAAGTTTTATTGTTGATGATTAAAATGTAAGTGACGGCGATGATGATGGTAACAGCAGTGGTGATGATGGTGGTGATGATAACCTGCCAAATTGACCTTTCGACAGCCACCACGGTGACACACATCTCATTCCAGACTCTTCACTGTGCTTACACTACAGTCAACAGTCCTTTAGGCCTGAAGTGTTTTTAGTGGGTTAACCTGACTTAATTATGATTCATATTACAGAGCGTCCACGTCTTTAGATGAATGTGTTTCATATCATTATTAAATTTTTTCTTCACGTTTGGACAACTTGGACATTTGTAAATAATAGCTCTTGAGAAAACAGTGTTTTTTAAAACTGCATATAGTATGGTGTCCATTGTTTTATTGAGATTGTTTTGGACATGTTCACCTCTGGCCAATACTTTGCTCAATGTTTTAGTCTCTAATAATTTCTTACACTTAATGAAAAGGAAAAACAGATTTTTTCAATCTGGTCATAATACAAAATTGAGGTGCCAACACATGGAACACACGGAAATAGATCTTAGTTGCTATAATTGTTTCTGCTTTGCACACTGGCTGTGAATGTTTTCACCCAGTAAGTGACTATGCTGTAAGAAATTAGGCACAAAATGTCCAGTCCTCGTTCTATGCAAAATGCACTCCAGTGTTCAGCTGACGCTTATATGAAATTTCACATAAACTAAATCTGTTTGGTATCTTTCAAAACTTCACTCAAGGAAAACTTGTTTCCCTGGAAAGAAATTCCTTTCTGAAATCAGAGCCTGAATAAAACAGGGAAATTTCTTTTAAGTAGATTGCAACTTTTAAAGATATCAACTCAGGGAATGGGCTGAAACAGGAAGAGACAGTGTGGCAGGCAGAAACAGGTATGTATAGTGACCAAGCGTAAAGAATAGTGTGGCTGTCAAAAACTAGGAAATTTTCAAGAAAGTAACATTATTGTCATATGCTTGGTATTGAGTCAAGCGTCTAGAGAAATCTTTAAGTCAGTTAAATCATGTGAATACTGCAGATGAAATATTACCTTAAAAGGATTACCCTCAGTAATCAAGATATACTGTAGTTTCCATGTTACTCTGTAATCGTATTATCCATAGATGATCCCAGGAATTGACTGGCTCTTAGCCTGATGCGACTCTGACCTGTTAATGTATCAGCACTGACCCGTGCCTCTTATCAAAACCGTATGCATGTGGAAGTGTCTGCTCCGTGGCTGCCCAGCCGAGTGTTGAGCTGCCTGCCACAGTTGCCTGGCAACTGTCCAGAGCTTCAGGCAAAATGATATGGACAGAGACTCACAAAAGCACTTGCATACACACATTCAAACACATCCATATTTAAGTACACAAACAGCAGCATGCACGTGTACACAAACACAAAAAATAAAGTCAACGCACACGTGAGTGTATGAACACCGGCTTGAGCCACTGCCTCTTGACGCTCTCTCTGCAAGGACAACATTAAGGGAGGAAATTCGGTTTATCTTCCACCATTGAAGATAATTCAAACACGTTTCCTCTTCTCCTCTTTTTCTCTTTCGCTAAGTTTTCTTTCTCACCCACCCCCATCTGCTGAGTTGGGCTTCCTACTGACTTTAGCGCTGAGAGCAGCAGTTTATGAGGCTGAACTCATGCATATTCAACACTTGCTTTAGGTAACAGCCAAGGAACTGTTGGGAGAGTCATCAACCTCTAAGTAAAGATACAGCCTGAAGACAGGGAAATGAATGATTGAGAGACGACAGAGGAGCAGTTAGCAACAGATAACTGGAAATTTGAAACAAAAATATTTACAGTATATCATATCACTTAAAAATGTCAGATTATAACTGCTATTCTACTAAATTGTGTTATTTTTGTATTATCTATACAAAAACCTTTCAATAAAACATATTTGATGAAATCATGAAAGCATAATTCCAACATTGAATGGAAAAAAACTAGTGGGAGCACTTAGTCTTTCTTTATTGTACACTGATGGCATGGGCCATGGTAAAAAGTCCACTATCTCTTATTGATATTGTATTCTACAACAAGGAGATACATCATTACAGAGATGTATCAGAAGCACTTTGATTTTCTTTTGGGACAAGAGAGGTGCATTATACACAAAGGTTGTATTCAGCGTTTTGAATAGTGTACTTAGCATATATGTTTAATATCAGGCTCTATTCAAGTGTGTCAATTGTCTGATTGTTTAACTACTAACACAGGAGTGAGTATCTGCAGAGTAATTTTTAGGACTGAACAGAATGACTGCAGTGGGTCACTGAACATATTTCTGTGAACAAAGAAGAAAGAACCACGAGGAGAGGGAGGGGTGTGGTGGGGGAAAAGAGATAAAGAAAAAAAAATCCAGAGACATAAAACAGGTATTAAACAGAATATTGCCCAAAGCTACTGTCAGATCCTAAATGACAAGAGAGGTGAAAGGAATATGTGAAGGACACGCTGCATTATATAATTTCACTGTGACGTCACATTAGAGAAAATGAGAGTTGTCAAAATTCAGAGGGAAGATATTGCCTTTTTAATACACGGAAAAGCAAAAGTAGAAGGACTACTTAAAAAAAACTCATAGCAGATGGTGACTTTCTCCTTTATACTGAAGACTAAAGAATGTGTTTTGTTGATTTGAATAAAATGGATCTGAACATTCAGTACTGTGTAGTAACCTTGGGGATTATCTACTGTGTGTGAATCTCACCATCGATGAACATGACATGACTGTTGTCTGTGATAACTTAAGGTCTAATTATAAGATTAGATGCTAAGTTAGCATATGATTTGCTAACTTTTTAGTTGTAATTTATTTGAACATGTATGCAGTTTAATTAATAACGAGTTTATTGTACATGTCTGCTAAAAAAGTGGTGGTGATTTCCATTGATATACTTTTCTGTCTAGCTTGACCAGTTAGCACTTCCTGTAGGCTTACATTACAACAATATAAAAGTGATGTATCATCATTTTAAATCACTAATTCAAATATCAAATTAAAACGTACATATGATCAACCACAACACTGACATTACTGACAGGTAAACACTGATTATCTCACTACAATGACATCTGTAGGATAACC
>JAUBNQ010000006.1:5882781-5896326 GCA_032353495.1 Ctenopoma kingsleyae
TTTTTTTTTAAATTACAATCAGCATTGGGTTGTATCTGAACAGAAACATGCAAACACACTGTAATACCACTGCTTTTACTTTTTTGAACACTTTACATCCTAAAAGTAATTCATTATTTAATCCAGATAACTTAGCCTACCAGTTTTGAACAAAGCACATTTCTTGCTGATAGCTGTTCTCATGAAATTCTCAAACTAAAGTCTGACTGATGATTGATTGGTTTATGTAATTAGATTGTAAGTTAAAAATGCTTTATTGAATCTTCCTCAGTTTACATAAACACATTTACTTTACTCACAATAAATATTTCTGATTATTTCATAATCTATTATGTTTACTGTTTTCCATTTTAATAGTAAAGAACTATATTTCTCATTTGACTCAACTTCCACTTCTGCAGCTTCCCATTTTGGATCATTTTTACTGTAGCGAGGTCCTCTGTACTCCTGTGAAGCCTAACACTTTGAAGACAACTGGTGCTAAATAATAGAACCATGACTCTGTGGATCTTCGGTGCTCATGAAAATATGTGTACATCAAAAAAATATAGTAGTAGTTGTAAATACTCAACTTATAGGATGGCTACATTAAATATTGTACCACAATATTTTGTAGCCATATTTATAATATGGCTATGTATATATGGTTATGTATAAATAGTTTTCAAAGCGGTTCAACCCAGTTGATGTTTCACTAAATGGACAAATATCAATGTCTGTTTTCTTGTGTTTATTATTTATGGTATGAGGTATGAGGTATGAAGGCGGACGTTACCTGTCCATGTATGTACATACACATCTGTGTCTGTGTGTGTGTGTGTGTGTGTGTGTGTGTTGCAGCGCAGGGGTCTGTTTCAGGAAACACTTACATCATGAAACCTCAGGTGTTCTCCGGAGCACGGCTGATGAGTCGAAACTGCGTGCGCATCCCCGCCCACCTGCAGTAGAAACCGCCTAAAAAAGCGCGTCCCCGTTATGACCTCCTCATTCAAGGTGCGGCCGAGCAACAGGTGCGTGAAGGAGAGAACTTATAAATTAAATATTCTCTGCTATTTTACTGTCAGCTGAGGAATAACTACAGACCGTAACGGAAGAGGTTAGTTTGTCAGCAACAAAGAAAACTTTAAGCTTTAAAAAAAAAAGCAGTTTGGTTGAGGGGAGTCGGGGATTTGTTACCTTCAGAGCAGGTGGACGTCGTCTTTGTTCGCTCGGAGTCAACGAAGGTAGACATGGCTAACTCCGGTATGCAGATTTTGGGCTTCGCTCTGGCCGTCCTGGGCGTAATTGGACTGGTAGCTGGGACCATTATGCCCCAGTGGAAGATGTCCGCCTATGTTGGGGACAACATCATCACAGCGGTGTCCTTGTACGAAGGTCTGTGGATGTCGTGTGCGTTTCAGAGCACAGGCCAGATGCAGTGCAAAGTCTACGACTCAATCCTCCAGCTCAACAGTAAGTCATAGTTATTTGATGCCAACCAAGCTCTCGTCTTTTGGAACAGATGAAATATTTTTTTAAGAGTTGGCCTTTTTAGTTTGAAAACCCTTAAAGAGCTCTTAAATGTTAGTAGCCTTTCTTTAAATGATTTCTTTTTTCACTTTGTCATTATGGGTTCAAGTGTGGTACCGGAAATGACTAAACAAATATGGGCCTTCTGATTTGATCACCCTTGGAGTGGGTGTCTTGAAGACGAATCTTTTTAAAGTCAATATAATAAACCGTATTGATTATTTCATGTATATATTTAAAAAGGTAGCTGTAGAAGGAAATGATGTAACACCTGCGCATTGTCATGCACCTGTTGGAACTTAAGAGCTAGTAAAAAATGTTTAAAAAAAAAAATTCCCCTATTGCAACTGAGCTGTCTTTTACCACTCTTGAGATCTAACAAGATTCCAGTGGTTAACCTGTTCTGTCACTTATTAACTCCCCCTTTATTCACCCAGAAAGCTTTCATACTTTCTTCAGACCACACCGTGCTTCACCTGCGCTTATAGGTGTATAGAGCAACAAAAGATCTTTTAAAAAGCTGAATGTTGTGTTATGAAAATTAGTATAAGTAGGAGCGTGTGAATCACTTCTACGGCTACGCAATTATTTATTCATTAGCTGTTGTCCAGTACAGTCACTGTTTAGTAACCGCCCCACAAACAGTTGCTTTATGCGGTTTGGTTTGAGAGATGGCAACACTTGCATACTTAATGTCTAATAATAGTCATTACTTAAGTGTTTTCAGGTGCAACACTGACATTATTAAAAGGTTAAAAAATAATAAAGGCTCTGTTTCCGGGCTTTGGTTTGTGGCAGTATGTTCAGGGAAGTAGTAAAATGAAGAAGTTGGAACAAGCCCTTTTTCTAAGTCTAAAAGTCTTTTTAACATTCATACAGCATCATAAAGTGGTGGCTAAACTGTAGAATGACAGTTAAGATTCTTTATTGTACTTTATCGTTTCAGTCCTTCCAGTTGCCAGGTAGCCCTCAGGCGTTAACTGCCTGTGCTGTTGTGCATACAGACCCCTCCCTGTCTTCATCTTTATTTTCATTAGCACCTTCAGCTGGAAGTTACTTGGAGCTAAAAGTTCACAAACTGAGCATCCCCTCCAAAAATACCTATGTGATAGTTTCTATTTATTTTGTATTTTATTTCGTTATCAAAACATTTGATATAATATCTTTCAGCACAATGTGTCTTATCGCCTGTTCAAACATGAGCACAAACCAGCTTTGATAATTAAGTAGTGGTTAGATACAGAGCAAGCGAACAAACAACGGTTCATTATTCGGAAGTACCTGCTGCCACAAACCTGACGATTGGGAGCAATTCATACTAAAACAGACGGCTAGATTTTGACTTGTTGGATGAAGCCCTGTTAGTTTTCCATATTTTATGAGGGTCCTGAAACTGAAATTACAAAATGTCCACCTGTTGAAAAGCGGCCTGTGAGAGTCTGAAATTAGGTGTCTCCCTCAATGAAACTTGAAACCTGGTTAGACCAGTTTTCTGACTAGCACACATGCAAACCCACACAGCCTCCCACCCCCGCCTCCCAACAAGCCTTCCAGTTAGAGCCGGTTTCTGTGGAGCGTTGTTACAGGGAGCGGCAGAGACACAAGAGACAGAGGCCACTGTGCTTATGTACTCAGTTTTTTTTTTTTTGCACCAGATGATGGCTCTTACACACATGAAAGCAAAAAATGTTATTACCATCACTTACATTTTATTTTTTTAGTCCTGCCACACTATTACCCTTTCTCCAGTGTACCAACAGTTTAGTATTAATTATTTCTCAGTCACAATAACTGATGGATTAACCTTTCCTAATCTGTGTCATTATCCAGGTGCCCTCCAGGCAACCCGCGCCCTCATGGTTGTGAGTATTATTGTAGTCGTTGCTGGTGTGGGTGTTGCCTGCATGGGAATGAAGTGCACCACCTGTGGGGGAGATGACAAAGTGCGAAAGTCTCGCATTGCCATGACTGGTGGCATTATTATCCTGATTGGATGTAAGAAGCCATTTAATTTTGTCTTTTTTCTTTTCTTTTTTTTCATTTTGTATTTCTTGTATTCTACAGTTTCACTGATGATGTCTTTTACTCTCCCCTCAGCGCTGTGTTCCATTATTGCCTGCTCTTGGTATGCTCATGACATCATCCAGGCCTTCTACAACCCTTTCACCCCTGTTAACACAAAGTAAGTACACAACAACATGCTTTGTAAACATTAGTATTGTCAACCATGGCAGGCGCAACCCAATAACAAGCTGAACTCTGCATGCTCCGCATGTGGCCAAACACATGTCTAGTTATGATGAATGCGTGATGTTAGTTGGTCTTCTACAAGCATTTGTTTACCATTTTGACTGACTATAAATCTCCTTCTGAAGGTATGAGTTTGGGGCTGCCATCTTCGTTGCTTGGGCTGGAGCATTCCTGACTTTGGTTGGAGGTGGCATGCTGTCCGCATCCTGCCCAAAAGGCAAATCACAACCACAAGCAAGGTATCCCATCTCCAGACCCCCCAGCAGCAAGGAATACGTTTGAAGAGGCCGGGACTCGGTGTTAGAAGCTGAAGGAACTCTTTGACATTCATGCTAGTTCAACTGAGAGAAACCTTGAAAAGATTTATCGCAGGAGACGATCAGTACCTGTTTTTTTTTATTTTATGTTTTAGTTTCTTCAGGGGCTACCCTGTGATGTTACTGTAATATTTTAACAAGGCATTGAAGTTTTAAATTATATGTTTACTTAGAACATATTGGCCCTGCCTTTGTCTGGAACTGCAGTGTGTGTGCTTCCTGGTTTGTAAACTATTTGAGATACCATCTGTAAAAAGACAGTTAACACCCATGATATTGTACAAGTTGGTGTGTAGAATTTTTTTTTTTTTTATACGATGCATGCCACAATGTATACAGTGCATTGCAATGTACATGTGGTGAAAATTGTTTGAATTCACTGACCTAAAATCAGATAAGGCAATGGGCAACTCAAACGGTTCTACTGTGGCTGAATGTGTGATAGTTAATCTTATGGCGTCTCAGGAGCTGATATGATCGTTTCTGTGGATTTGTGCCTTATTTATATGAACGAGACAAATCATTCACTACCAGCATAGATTATTTTGGCTTGTTCTGGAGCATAATTTTAATTAGTAAATGACCACTGAACACATACTGATTTTTATAACTCAGATTGCCAATGTCCTGCTGACATATATACAGACAGATATTGTGACCCATCTGTTTGACTTGTGTAATGATAGTTTGTGTGAATATACTATACTTATGCTTGTTTTTTTTTGTTTTTTTTAGTTAATAGCTGTTGCTGCACTTTTTTATGTTTTAAATTGTAATTTGCAATCTTGAATGTACATATAATAAAATTGGAAAATTTTCAGTTTATTGCTCTTTGAATGTACTGTATCTTAATGTAAATTGAGTCAAACACCTTTTCACCAGCTCAAAGTGATTTGCAAAAGAGACAGTTGAAAAACTGAATGCTCTTCAGATTTACAGTACTGTAATTTAAATTTTACAGCTGGAAAAAAAGGGCTATGAAAAGAAGTTAGATATTAGAAATGGCCATGTTGACCAAAGGTCACTAACTGTAGAAAGTAGTACATGTATATTATTCTTTGCTGAACTGTGGGCGTAACACAAATCTTTAAAGTTTAAGATACCAGCTTTGTCCTGGTCAGAATGTTGGAGAAAACAGGTTCACAATTATTATTGCCATTTAGAAATGTTACTGACTGGAACCTGAAAGCACCAGAGCCCCACTGCTCTCTGACTGGAAGCCATCTTACATCTTACACAGCTTCATAATGGATAACTAAATGAAAGCTACTTTGGTTTTATTGCCACCGTGTGGTGTAAACAGACAACTGCTTTCAATTCAGGAAGAAAATGTGTGATAATACTGGACGTTTTAAACGCTATATCACATCTCCATATTGTGTATGGACAGCTTTCACATGATGAAGAGAGAGTTGATTTAATATTTTATTACTGTGGAGCATTTTCACCTGAAATCACCTCACTCCTCCTGTTTTTAGCCTTTTATATGTCTCGTGATTTATTAGGCTGAGAGCTGTCTTGATCTAGTTTTCTTTTTAACTCTGTTCTCATTCTCCCGACCATTCTTTAATCATTATTCTTCCCTCCCCTCAGGCCAGATCATAAAAGTAATAATGATAATGACTGATTTCACCGCTAAGTAGCTAAAGCATAGGACCCATAGGAAATCTTTGTTGTTTAATATAACAGTATAGGATGTATGATCCATTTCACATCTGTGTCTGATGCTGAGCTTCACAAAAGAAAAATTATCCTGCAAATAGAGAAGCTGTTGTTCTTCTCTTACCATTGAGGAAGGTGTTAAAACTCAGTACAGGATGCCGTTTGTCAGATTACTGCATGGCTATAAAAACTTATTTGATCAAGGGTCACAAAATGCAAAGAGCACAGGGATTACTTTTTGTTTGCCAGCCTGCAATGACAGTTTGTGTGACCCTTGATCTAATCAAACTAGTTGTACAGTGTAACAACAGAACACCATCATTCATTTCAATGTATTTTAATCTGAGTGTCAACAAGGTCAACTGGTTTGTTAAGCAAACTAGAACCTTATTATTCATCCCTAAAATGTTCTTTATAGAGTGCAATGTTACTTCTAAATGCAGATTAAAACGAGAATTACAAGTTTATTCTTGAAACTTTTAATACTCAGATTGTTGCACATAAAATCAAGAAAAATCATCACATAACTGCATATACCTTCAAAAAGAATATAATTATCAGTCACCACTGTAGAGAAACAATACAGCTCTACATTATACGTTTTTATTGAATCGATTTTGGGACAGTCCATCGATGGCACATTTACAGCCATACAAACAGTTTTCTTGACAACACGGAATGATCTTTAACTTTAACAGGCCTCATGCACCGACATTTACACTATTAAAGCTGGTCAAATGAGCGCAGAATGTGTGGCTTCATTACATTCTTCAATATGTAGAACCGTTCTAAGAATTCTTCATATCTGTAACACGTGGTAGGAAAGTTTTAGTAGTTGGGTTTAGCAAGAAAAAAAAAAGGGTAATTTAAACATTGAAGCATTCAGCCACTCAGATTTAAGAACTTAACTTTTGACCTATTCCCCAACACAGTTCATAACATGAATCAGTTAAACAGACCAAACTCTTCATAGAACACTTGAGTGCATTTGACTTCGCTCTCAATGTTCCAGTGGATCTTATGGCTTAATACCAAATGCTGGATTTTTCTGGACGGTAAAACACTTGTTAAGAATATTTTGAATTTCAAAAAAAAAAGAAAAACTAAAAAAAGCTATAGTGCCAACTAGCAAGGATTTTATTTACACACAAAGATGCAAATTGGTTCTTCCAGGGTTTATTTACCAAACCAAATAATTTATCTGCCCCAATGAGAGAGTGATGCTCCACCACCACCCACATCACTTAAGTCTCTGTACACAGGAGGGCAGAAGAAGCTGGACCGACTTAGAACGTATCACTGGTGAGGCACTGAGTTTGGCTCGAGAGGTGCTATGGGTACAAACGAGTCATAAAAAGAGAATAAAACTACTGCTGCTTGGACTGTTATTTAGCATCCTTCACCGTCTGTCTCCACTTCCACAGCTCAGCAACAACCTAGTAAAAAAAAGACAAGATGTGAACTTGATGGCCCAAAGACAATTAAAATAATAATGAACCGTTTCTTTTTGAATTTGTTCCTTTACATGAACAAATGTATTTCCTCCAACATTAGATCTTACTGTGTGAGACTGAAGAATCAGACACTAGTGCCCCTAGTGGTACAATCATGAAGTGGCTAAATGCAACTCTAGACTGGATTGTTTCAGCCATGACTGGCAATTATTTTTACTACCTAAGATGCCATCATCACACACACGTCTACACAATATGGCCATTAAAAACTAAAAAGCTAGCTATCACCAAATTTTCAGGTTGTTTCACTCACTGCCACACAATGTAGATCCGCATCAGATGTGGGAAATTCTAAGAATACATTTTCTGTTCATTTTCTTTGATAGTTTAGAACAGCTAACATAATAAGCACCTGGCAGCATCTTAAATGAATACACTACCTTAGCGTCTGACACTCTGTAACCATGTTTCACAAAGTTCTCAAACTTGGGTTGGACTTTAGGTAACGTCACTCCCTGTAGAAAGGAGAGGGGGGAAAAAAAACAACAAAAAAACCATCAATGAATGGTCTCATTTACACCCTTTTCAGAAATATTCAAGTATTATCTTTCAAAAACAGAGGAAATAACAAAAGATCTCTAAAAAGAAACACCAAAGACACTGACCTTATTCACTGCCTCCATAATTTTGGCTTTAATCTCAGGAATTGTTAGGGTTGCTTTGGGAGTGGGTGGGGTTTTAGGTGACTTGTCACCTTTACCTTTAGGTGTTTTATCCTATTATGTAGAAAACGGTTATAGATTAGCTGAGACAGAAAAGAGTCTGAGCATTACTTTTTAAACTAGAGAGACTCAATTCAAAAGAAAACTTGAGGTAAAATGATACTAACTCGAATAGAATACACAAAGAGGTTCATACAAACAAACGCACCTGTTTTGGACCTGGAGTACTGGGTTTAGAACTCTTGCCATTCTGTGCAGAGGCTTGTTTGGATGGTGTTAGCTGGGCTTGTTGTTTGGCCGGTGTTGGTTTGGCCTGGGAAAAACATGCAGCCGTTGGTGAGAAATCAAGCTCCAGTTCATTCAGTGAGAGGTGCCCAAACAATATCCTCAATATACCTCACCTTAACAGGCGATTCTTCCTCCTCGCTCTCTTCTTCATCTTCATCCTCGTCATCCCTGGGAGGGGAAAAAAAAAAAAGACAACAGCTGCACTGAAATGTCTGATCAATTCCTGAATCGTTAGAGCAAGCAAAACATGATTCTGTACTTTTATGGGAATCCAAATATTATTGTAAAAGTAAATGTGAACCTATGATTGAACTTCTACTAGTAAAAGCAAAAACCATATAGGTTGCCTGCCACACCCACTGTAAACAGGGTGTTTTGAATTTAACATTGAGCTTTCGGACTGCCAAAAAGGTTACAACATTGTGTGAAACCCTAAAAGCCAAAACTTACTCATCATCATCATCATCCTCATCGTCCTCTTCATCATCGTCGTCGTCGTCATCATCCACTTCAATGTCCATTTTCATTTTTTTCTGGAAAAAAACAAACAAAACAATGTGGGTTATGTTCATTTCAATTTTGACAAATGTGAAAGCAAAACAGAAAACGATGTACAACAAACCTGAGACTTGACGGCAGGAGAAGAAGCAGGTCTTTTCTTTGATGTTTGGATGGCTTCCTCCTCTTCTTCGTCCTCTTCGTCATCATCTTCATCAAACGACTGATCAGCATCCATCACTTTAAGAGAAATTCAACAAAGTAAGGCAAGAATCCTCCAAACATATGCAGCGTTATCCTAACCCCAACAAAACATCTTTACATTCTTGTAACAAATACTCACTGACGAGGTGTTGTCCACTGATGTGGATCGGACCAGAACCTGCCTTCAGACGGAAAACTGCTGGAGGTGTGATTGTGAAACCACCAAGACAAACCTGCAACAAATACTCCAATTAATAACAACCTCCACAATGTTTAATATTTATCTAAGCGGTTACTTTCAGAGACTTATTAGTAGCAGCCTTACACACAACAGAGTAGCACGACTGCACCAATATAGTCTTAACTGTGTGGATGTAAGAGTTGGAGCAAAACAAAACCTCAACACAATCAGACACTATTAGTGCATCTGTACATGAGAAAACACACACACAGACTTTAGATTTACTCACACTTGGGAGGGTAGAGGGCTTGAGTGAAACCAGGGCTGCCTTGATTTTCTGACCCTCTGTGTCCTGTCCTTCCACCTCCACCATGTGAAGTTCATCCTTTGTCTTTGTGTCCACGCAGGCCTAGAAGCAAAGCAACAGGTAACTGTTAGAACACGGACACCTAACCTGACTGGTTCATGATAGTTGTGATTCTAGCAGGATTTTTCTATTCATCATAAACTGAAGATATGTTAAGATATAAGAGTAACTTATAACCACTTCCCATAACTATTAATCACAAACCATCTATTCTGCTATCTAACTACTGTGGTGTAATGCATGAGGGAGAACATCGAACTAAATATAACATTTAACAAATCACTGGGCTTCAACCTGTGATCATCATTATAAAATAATGTTAAGATTCCACTGACGACTTCACAAGTCATAATTATTTATGACATGACACAATCCTTCTGAACACCTTGGCTGACGGGGCACCTACCATTCTTAGATCTAGCTGATGCTCAAAGTCATCGTCGTCTGGATTGAACACCACCTCCTTGCCAGCTTCCAGCACACACCCTGATTTAAAAAAAAAAAAGATTTCAAATGATAAACAACTAGCACAGCAGCACTACTGAAACAGAAAGTGAAACTGACTCTGCGGCCTGTGAGCACGTAGTACTACAAATGCCCACAAGAGGGAGCCACACTGACTCATGAATAGCTCCACATGGTCTTAGCTCAGGAAATCTCGTCTATTTCTAGAGAATCTGTTAAACTATTTAACTGAAAACGAGGATTTAAAGACAAAGAAACGTTTAATTTAAGTTATGTGCTCCACTACAAACAGGTCTTCTTAATGTAAAATATACATATTTTTTTCTCTTCTCTTGTTACTTTAATTTTACTTTACCAAAGTCTTTAAAGAATAAGTGTTGCACAAAGTGGTCATATTTAAAGTAGTGTATGTACTAAATTTCCTAACATCTGACTAGAAGACAGCTATCAGAGTTTGAAGTCATCAACCGACTTAATTCTGGGATTTAAAAAAAAAAAAGTACCATTTAAAGAAGGAAAAACTCACTGAGGAAACTAATGTTGACTCAGGTGATGTGTCGAAGATGAGATTTCGTGATGATAAATACGCACATTTAAACGTCATTTAATAGAGTCTGAATTAAATCATCTTAATGATTCGTGACTTCGCTGGGACAGAGTGAAAAGGTAAGAGGACAGTGATCTAGCTGAAGTGGCTGCAGCCCGCATGTGTCTGAACCCACGTTGAGATGTTTTTTCTGCATCAAGTTAAAAACTGTCGGCTCAAACATCAGCTAAACGTTTGCAGTTACGTGAAATGAGATGTGAATTATAGCACGCACACCGATTTCAAAGTCTGCTGGAAAGAAAACGAGTAATTATCAACATTGTTCAGAAAACACGGGCGCCGCCATGTTGGTAGTCAAACACGTGTAAAGCTTTGCAGCCGCGCTGTTCACCAGGAATCATTCAACCTCCTGCTTAGAGACATTCCTACAGCGACAGTATTACAATTTAAATGATTTAATAGAACAATAGCAACACTAACTTTCAATTTAAAGGATCAACTACATCTATAATCAACGTTATATCCCATGTCCTGATATCTGCTGTGGTAGCAGTGGTCAAACATGACGACGCGTACAGTTTTACACAGAGTTTATAGTTACACATTAAATGACGACGTTATCTCACCGTAAAGAAATGTCTGCGGTGCCACAGTTTCCTCGTCTAGTCCGTTCATTTTTGCTATTAAAAAGGTGTTAAACTGCTGCTGGTGCGGTGCGAACTAAACCCAAGTACTACTACTAGCAACCACCACCAACTACTAACGTGGTCCTCCGCCTCCTCTCTTCTTCTTTGTTTCCGCTGAACAGACATTTACGCAGGTAACAGCGCCACCTACAGTGCGACGGTGATTAAAGCGAACGACTTTTCTGACTGTCAGTGCGGTATGATCCTCCTGTAATGCAGCAAATACATATTCATGCACATATTACTCGAGGAAAACTACTTGCCTGAAAAAATACTCCACTTCAAATGAAGTACATGCGCTAAAATTGACATACTGTAGCTACTGTTTAAAAAAAAAACATTTCTAAGAAAACAGTGTATTTTGAACAATTTTGAATCTGATGCTGCAGATAACATTAATGTACAGTCTAGTCCAAATTTGTTTAGCAGATACAGTGTGAAAGGTGAAAAAAACATTTCTATTAATTAATTTAAAAAACTAATGTGCAAGATCGCATAATGATAAATCATAAATGTATATGTTCAATATATTTTATTCTACCTAACTAATAACAACTAAAACCTTTGAAATAAATGTAGGCTAGTGGAAGGACAATAAAAAAGTTAAATAGTAAAGTAAACATAACTTGAAATAGAAATACTAGAAGTACCTCAAAGTTATACTGTAAGTGCAGTACTCAGTTTATTTTACTTTGTTACATATGTTGATTAACATGTAATCTCTATTTACTGCACTTTTTATGAGGTTGACTGTAAAAAAAAAACCTAATAATGCACCAAGCGTAGAAAGACTCACTACCCACTCTATACAGTGTATACAGTAACTGGTCCATTTTGTTATCATTTCCACTACATTACAGACTGATAATGATTGAAAATTACCTATTTTTATACATTGTATATTTTAGTATTTGTGTTGGTGTTAATCCTTTCTGGTTGTAGTTCTTCCTTCTTTCCTCTTGAACTGAGAGCTGCTGTGACATGGCAAATCATTTCCCCCTGGGATTAATAAAGTTTTTTGAATCTTGAATACAAGCAAGAATAACTGTAAAGTAAAACACCACTCAGTTAGGAATTTACATACTGTATTTATTCTTATGGCTTTGAACTCATTTCCTGTTTGTGAGACGTAACACTCTGAAACAAGGCCCGAGGCTGTGATGTCACACAGATGTACTTACAGCGAAGAGCTGATCCACTGACGGCAAAAAGAACAGTGATGAATATTTTAGTGTTTAAACTACTATAGCCTGGCGAGTTTTTTATTATGGTGGTGCTTTCAGACACACCCTGACTCACAGAAAACCGTCTGCAGGCAGCTGCAGGAGTCGCCCTTTTCTGTCTGTACCTGTGTGGCATCACAGATTGGTTTGGATGGAGGAGTCGGTGCCATTATGTTCACTAATACAGATGGAGCTGCCCTCAGTGTCAAAATATCACAAGCTGACATTCAGTGACATTTTCCTGCAAGATAGAAGAAACCGTTTAACCTTCTCATACCAGGGCCTCCAGCAAACACCTTCTTATATAATTACATTTGAAGCATCAAGCACAAGAATGCTTGTACAAAAAACATATTTCACTGTCACTTTCATCATTGTAACCATCTCTGAGGTACACACTGGTCACCTGTCACCTGTGCAAATATATATATATATTGATTGTATCAGTAATCAACTGTTTTTAATAATTTAACTTTGTATTGTGGGCACTTCATCGTAGAATCCAAAATGTATGCACGCTTTTCACAATAATTCTTTTTTACATTTTTGACAACACAAATTTGACCACAAGAAGCGAAACAGCAGGTGAAAATATAAAAAGAATGAACCAATTTTTTTTTCATTAAAACTATTCAACATAGACAAAGAGACAGGCGCACACACACACACACACACACACGCAAACCATATAAAACCTATGATACGTTCTGTTTCAAAATTGACTTTCTACTGCAAGCTTAAGACAGACTCTGAACAGTAACCATCAGACTGAATCAGCAGACAAGCAACAGTCAGGCTAACACAAAAGTACAGGAATCACTGCAACAGTGAAACCAACACATAACATTTGAATTATGCCACATCAGTCAACTAATAGCAGGAAATACATCAACAAGTCCTTATGGCCAAATTCCCATAATAAAACAGACATATTTTTTTGGAGATAAATCAAAAACTTGCAAAAGCATGCAATCATATTTTGGCAAAGAGGAACATGTTCTGGGGGGGAGAAAAAAATCACATGGTTTAACAAATAGCTCTTCAATGGTTGGGAGCAGCCTAGCAAGGTAGGAATGTTTTTGTCTTAACAGGACAAGCACTCAGAGTGTTTACGTCCAAGTCTGTCACCTCAGTCACTTCATGTTATGTGGTGAAACTCCACAGAAAGGCTA
>JAUBNQ010000006.1:5902179-5914999 GCA_032353495.1 Ctenopoma kingsleyae
GATGAACTATTTAACTGAAGATTGTTTTCTTTTTATTTCCCTTCATTCATGACTGAGTCATGTCATGAAACTGGGCTGGTTGTTTGTTGCTTACTCAGAGATTCTTTCTGTGCACTTTTACAAACTTGTATAATTCTTGCCAAACAACACCCCCACTGATGTATGTAATACATCTCTACCTGTTGACTTAATTTTATTTGTGTCATGCTTTGACCTATGTTTGTTGTGCTTCTGATATATTTATTTCCCCTCCTGCAGATCAGTAAACTCCTATCTATTGTGTCTTATCTTTTCCTATATAGCTCCGCACAGCTGACAACACAAGACAAACTTGAATGGAGCTGAAAACACAGGGTGACCCCTGCGTGTTTAAAAGGCTTTTATCAAACAAGGATGACTAACGACAAATACAAAGCATCACCTGATCTTGTCAGGTTTATGTCTACTGTCAGAGAGTAATGGCTTTGTTTGCTGGCTCGTCTATTTTATTTCTATCGCACTCTGATATGTATTCATCATTCATCCTGAGTATTGTTCACAGTTTCCTCTTATGCCCCTACAACCCAGTCTCCATGACAACAGGCATCTCAAGCATAAGGCCAGGGAGAGGTATGATATGTGAGCTGCGTGTTAATTCACACGCTCTTGCCTGAACCCTCATTTGCACCCCGTTCCTCTTTCATTTACTCGCTCACTCACTCACTCGATCTCTCTCACCCACACATGCACACAACACACATAATGACAGAGTCAGGGCAGTGATTTTGCTGTCTAGTTATTTTCAAGGACATCCTTCTTCATAAGGGTTAACGGTAATGCACTGTAATCTCTACATCATAAACACAGTGCATATGTTATACCTCACACCTCAGCAGCAGTGGAGGACTGATGCTCCTGTCTTGATCCCACATAATTTTGCCACTTCCTTTAGTTAATATTTGCACATTTCTATTATTTTTCTATTTCTTATTTCCATACTCTTCTATGTACAAATGATCATAAGCGCTTGTGGCTAATGTACATAACATGCCATTTCGTATGTATGGTACATTTGGTAAATTCATAGCTTCTTGTTCTTTTGTTGCTGTTTTCTGACTGACATCCTAGTTCAACAATGTCACTTCACAGAAAAAGACATACTGTTAATATTTTAAATAAATGTGCATATGTTGAGCACATTGAAACTAACATAAAAGTGTTCTTTCTTTCTGTTATCATGATTTGTCTCTCACTTTAGTCTAGCTATGTGTTGATCTTTTGTCATCTCTTTCTGACTAATGTTGACATACCTCGGGATGGTCTCCTCTGCTTGGTTTGCATGGTCAAAGTGCCCACCACTGCGCCCATGTTGACACCGTGGAAACCAGCAGTCAAACAACCCAGGGAGTAATAGTCCTGTATTTATTTCACGATTTTGTCACCCTGTCGTCTTGTCTTTATCTGCCTCCGCAGCTCGGTCTCTTAAAGGGGCTTTGCCCCTGTTATGTCTTCTCACTGGCTACAGATCTGTCACTGAGGGACGTCTCTCTTCTTTGAGCCGATTCCTTGTAGATTGCTGATCTCTTTCACACACACGCATGAGCTGCTGCTGCCTTTCTATGCCACTCCCTCCGTTCTCTGCCTCACTCTACTCATCTGTCAGCCTTTCTCCCCCCTCTTTCTAGTTCCCTGCCTCCTCATGCCCTCATGTTACTGTGGAGTAACTGATGCAGTACTCTGTAATAGTACTATTGACAAGGGAATGGTAGCAAATGAAGGTAAAGCTCACACCTCCTCTGTAATTCACATGCAGTGAATAACATTTTATCCATCTATTCTTTTCTTCTCTTAATCATGAATTATTTATCCCTTTACTGCGCCCAAAACCAATACACGCACGCACATGCACGCATGCAAACACACAAACAGGAATATTAGAGTGTTTAATTGTGTCAATGAATATTCATAGGACAGCTTCAATTTAAGAAATTAGACTGTGTGCATTAGCGGAGATAAAGCAATGGAAGTGACTATAAGTGTTGGACAGAGAAAACCAGACAGAGTTGATGTATCCCTAAGTGTTCATAACTGTTTTCTTCTTCAAATATCACCCACTGTAAAATAGCTAATGAGTAATATTGCTGCACTTAGGATTTGATTTGTTATTAGACATAGTTGCAGCGATTTAATGTAGGACTCAGCTTTGGTTTAGGTGCATGTACAGACATGGAGGGAAACAGAGAATTACAGTGTGTTTTTATATATTTCAGCGGCTCCAGACCAGAAATGTAAATGCTTTCACTACCACACTCTTACTCGCTGTGTATGTGACGGGTTCAGAAAACCTCTCCTGGTTTTAAAAATTCATGTGCTGCCAGTTTTTCCGTGCTGGTTCCTGTATCTTGAATTTTGTGTTGCACCTCTTCTGTGTGAGCCGTAAAATGACAAAAAAAAGTGAAAGTATGATCAACTGTCATCTGTTTAGGAGTCTAAACTCTGTAGTTAGTATGATAAACTAAATATTTATTTCCTTGTGGCTACACAAGCCTTGAAAACTTGGCCTTATGCAGAGGACTGCAAATCGCTAAATATGCAGGTCACTGGTCGTCAAATGATGTAAGTGTGTATGTGTTGGTTGGAGCGGTGCTGTGATTGCTCAGGTGGAGCTGAGGTAAGAACTTAACATGCACTGATTAATAAAATATAAAGTCATACATAATTCTGATAAATATACACCTCACGGTAGGTGTCCTACCTTTTTCTTACATCCCAATTTCCTCTTTCCAGATTAAATAAAGAAAATACTTCCTGGATCATTTAAGACACACATCCCTTATGAAAAAAGTATTTTCAAGTTACATACAAGATAACAAGTATACTTCAGTTTACTTTGTATGTTCTTTTCACAGATATACTAGCCAAAATTAAATTTATATACTGATAAATATAAAGAAAAGTCTAAGTATATTTGGCCTATACTTGTACTTTTGCTTAAGTATACTTGACGTACACTGACAAGTATACTTAATTTTTTAAATTAAGAATTTGTCAGACATTGTTGTGTGACATGGTGTTTTACGTTTTGAAGAGGGTAAGTGCGGCAGGTAATTAATTGTTGTTTTATAAACGTATTACAATGAAGGGTAAGCAGTCACTATACATTCTCTCTCAATCAATTATTAGTACTTTTTTTATTAGTACTAAGTGAAACGTTTTGTAAATTAACTACATTACATAGTTATTTGCACCTGAAGCACTGTGGTAGTTTTCACAGTCATATAACAGCCTAGTGACATAAAACGTGTTTATGTTAAAATATTGAAATAACAGTATATATAATAATGTACCTGTAGTAAACTTAAAGTGCACTTTCATAAACTAAAGGAAGTAAACTTGAACATTACTTAATTATACATAAAGAAATAAACTTTTAACATATTTTATTTTCATAAGTGATGCCATGCAGTGATTTCACTGCATTTTCTATCAATTATTCATTTTTTTTACTTCCTAGAAAATCTGCAATGACTCACAGATACGCATGAATGAATAAAACTTCTACATGATATCACAGATGTCTAAACAGTCTTCCCCCTCCACTCCTTTCTTTTACAAATACAAATCAGCCTCCAGATAAATCAACACACACATACAAACACTTACAGATAAAGAATTAAGTATTGAGATAACTATAAGTAATCCCTATGACAGATGTTTGCCATCTGGAGCTGCCGCTCTACACCATATCAACCTGACAAGCACCAAGGACATAGCACTGCTGTCTCGCGTCATAATCTCTTCATTATCTTTTCACTAGTTCATGAGCTCCATATGTCAGCTCACCACAACCGCTGGAAAAGTAAAGATTAACACAAAAGAAGTCATATTTGTTACTGACAACCAATAACACAATTAATCATTACCATAAGTCGTTCACTTTCTCAGTGCGTACTGTACTATACGCATGTGTCATTTCATATTTATAATATAAGCATGAAATTCATATCTTGAATTATGTATAGATGCATGACTTCAAGACTTTCCTTTTCGCTGGCGTGTTTATTTTTATTTCTGAATTTCTTCCATCCTTCTCTCTCCCACCACATTCATCTTTTATTAGCTTTTGTGATGAGCATTCATGAAAAGCCATTTAACTCATGCACCACATAATTCCAGGTAAACTGAAGACACCTGAGACTGTGTACTGTTAAATACATTTTCACATAACTGAAAATCTTGGAAGAAGCCTCTCTAGCATGAGATGGTATAGTTTCAGAGTGAGAAAGTGGTTCTCCAGACTTGTTATGCATGAGCTCCCATCACTAAATCATTTTCTCTCTACTTCTCTCTTCACCTTATCATTCCTCTGTCATTGACATACTCCATATTAGAACTAGGTGTGCTGCAAGAGGTCACTGAGGAAAAGGAAATAGGGCTGCATGATGAATCAACATGTCTGGATGGCTACAGTTTATGAAACTAGTTTAGAATGTGTCCCTATAGAGACACTATTAATAACAATAATAATTGGGTATTTAATTAGCCATAAAAATCTACATTTAATTATTTATAGCCAATATTAAATACAATTTTTAATCCTAATTTCTTTAGTCATATATGTTGTAACATATATTCATTAGAACTTTCTTCTTTTTAAAATTATTTTCTAAAAAAAAAAAAATCAAGATGAATTTAATAAAAAACAACAACTCATATGTTAAATTAAATGAAATTTTACAAAAATTGGGGAGTCTGGAGTTAAAGTTTAATATCTTCCACACCGTGTTCAGTCACACAAATGGTGGACATTTAACAGTAGAGCGCAGTGTCTGGAAAACAAGACAAATGTTCTATTATAATATTCATAACTGGCTGTACTTAGTATTTCAAGAACATAAGTAAATAAACAACTTTTGCCTAGGGAAGAAAAGTCTAATTGACACAACACCACAGTTACAAAGACACAAATAGAAACTGTTTTCACCTAAATAATTATGACTGCATCTATGTTTTTGCTTGGCCTCGTCAGATCTGCACATGTAGGCGATGGCTTTGTGAAAGCACACAGCATCGTGTTCATAGGTTGTGGTCTTAGTCTTTGAACAACAGGTGGCAGCAGAGGACAGTCATTCCTGATAAAAACACATTTTCTTGCAAACACATTTTGCCTCTGAACAAACCAAACGTATGAAACATCAGCAAGGTATAACAACATATTAATATGTAATCAAAACCTGTACTGTAGTACAGTACTACACAACGAAACATCACTGAGTCATCATCACACCGTTTTTTACATTGAATATCAATTGAAGATTCTGTATGTAAATAACAAACAGTAAAACAATGAAGCTGGAGAGAATTAATCTGGAGAATGAAATACAGAGAGCAGGCAAGAGATAAAAATAAATCTAGAAGAAGGCGGTTACATAAAACTGTAGTGAGGTGATGTAAAAAATTAAAAGCACAGACACAGACTGTCAGCTTCAATCCATTGCTTTTAAAGTCACAGAAAAAGAGACAGTATGAAAGGCGAAAGAAAAGCAAGAGTTTTGAAGGACAGTTTACAAATGCAGGGATCTGCAGGCTAATCTTGCTATAGGCTTGGACAGAAAAGAGCTACTGTATATAAGAAGTGCGTGAGCCACGTATATAAATCCTTCTGCGCAGCGCTGGATGGTGTGACTCTTGCTGCAAGGTTACACACTTAGGAGACACATGTGACTTGTAATAGTGAGAGACAGGTGCAGCATGAGGCCAGAGGAGTGGGTATCTGCCTTCACCTACACTCCTGCCGTTTCCAGTAGGACCTGACGCTACACAAAAGCTGTGGACACAACCATTAAAATGCTCAGCAATTTGTTCTCTGCATGATCATTCAAAGCCAGGCAGACTATACAATTTTTCCTGAAAAATGACCAAAATTACATCATAATGCTAAATTTTAGATGGTCATACTGTGTTTAGTTTTGTGTATAATTGATTTATAAGAGGAAGAATGTCACATGCAACATGAATGTAACTGGCATCTGAGCTAATGCTAGCTACGCTAATCACACAACTGGTATTTCAGCTCTTCAATAGAGTATCAACAAAGTATGTCATTACCAGAATACTTCACTGGAAGAGTATGTGATAGTATGTATTCAGTTTATGCACAATAAATAACACAGCACTCTATAGAGCAGCATGTATTACAAATTACAAATGGGCATCAGATAGTGACGCTTTGTCAAATTCTATGGAACCACATAAAGAAGCCTATAGTACCAGTAGAAGACACATGGGGCAGTTCACTGTGTGAAGCTCCAGAGGGTATGTAGTTTTATCTTTTAACTTAATCCAACCTTGATTTTTTTGTGCCTCATCCTAACCCAATTGTCTTCGTGCATAAATTAAATCATGATGTTTCCACCCTGTAACCAATCATTTACAATTGTTGTCATGACGAGGGGTCCAACAAGCAGCCACCATCATTTCTATGGCATCAAGGAGTCAATTAGTAAAGAAAAAAAAAATAAAAAATTTGAGAAACAAATGTGACAGTAAAGGGTACCTTTAGTGTCGGTATGAGAAGCATATTTATGTGATGCATTGGGATGAGAACCTGTTGGCTGTTCTTAAGGTATTTCCAGGATGCTTAGCCTGTTTGCACAGAAGTGAATATCATCCCTATTGTTCACGTCACGAAACAAAAAAACTAAGCAAAAACAATTTTCTGGTATGTATTGAGGATTTTTGTATTTTTTAATACAAAATATATATTCAAAATCAGGGGCCTGGATTAGAATGGACATTCTCCAATTTCCCCTCAATGTTCCAATGTACAATTCAAGTACATCGTCACTCCACTATCAGTCATCTCCAAATAAAACCAGGAGTTCTAGTTCTTACAAGTAAACTAATGTGAAACCAGAGCATCACGTTCTACTAGAGACCTAAGAATAAGTCCGATTAAAGCCTGAGGCCTATCACCTCCATATGTTCCTCCAGCTCTGATGCTCCAGCTTCAACTGTTTGCTGCTGAATTTGTAATTAGAGCATGATAAATGTGAACAGGTAGAGTTTTACATTTCAAGTCACAATGTACCATATAAAAATATGTATAACAAGCCAACTTACTGGAAATACATGTGTACTTACAATGAGATGAGGGACAGTCTACCCAGCATGCTTGCTTGAGTAAAACAAAAAAGTGCATGTGTGTTCATATTTTCTTCTTCCCTGCTTATATAGCGTGCATGAATTCTGCCACAGTATGTAGGCATGTTGCTGGGAGACGTGATTATGAGTGAATTGTGCTGAGAAAGGTTTCAATCTGAAACCCAAGCTATAAACCTACACATTAAGAGCTCTTTTCATTCTTTGGATCTAACTTACATGTGCCCAAATATATAAAATTTGTGATGCACATAGTTGTTTCTGCTGACCATTACAATTAAACAAAAGAGCGATGACATTCATAACCTTGCGTGAAGATTTTGCAAACATCCCCTTAATCAATTCCTTTATACATGTGAATATATGAAAATGGATATGTTGATGATAATTTGAGTATTCTGAATCCAAACGTAAACAAAAGCAAGCTGTGCTACCAAAAATCAACATACAATTTGCAAACTTGTATCACGCACATAAATTCACAGCTCTTTTAATATGTGAACAGACAAACCTATGAATCAGAAAGTCTGTACAAGGTTCACTTACACTGGGATCATAAACATTAATAATAGAAATGCGTAGAGTTTGAATGACATTGGGGCTGAAAAACATTGTGTGCAAATACAGTTTTTCTGCTGTATGTTTAACTCAAACTCCTCAATTATATATGTGAACACTGCTCATATTTATATGAAGCAACCACTCTGGACTGGACATTTATTCTTACGCATTGTGAATCTCTTTTGTTTGTGATATCCTGGTAAGCTTAGGTATGTTCACCTTGAGATATCATGGTGAGAAGAAGGAATTGTGTAACTCCATGTACTGCTGTGCTAAATTACATTTATCTCGCGAAATAAAATCCACTGTGTGTTGAAATGATAGAATCAGTGAATTATAATAATATAATAGTGAAACTTAATTAACTCAATGACATTTAATTATGGAATTAAATAAAGATATGGCCTCTGTGACGCCCAATGCACAAGCATCTTAACCTTAAGTAACCAAAGGTCAGCACCATGAGCTGTATTCAGCAAAGCACTAATGTTCAATAGCATTTACACTCCATTTCATCAGCTACCCGTCCTCTGAGGCTGCAGAGGGCAAAATAACTAGAACTTGCAAATAATGGTGAAGACTATCCTGAAAACAGTTTGGCTATTTGCTCTTTTAAAGATGTTAATCCCATCATTATTGTACTTTTATAATTAGTCCAACCAAATGTCTAGAATTGTTCTCATTCTTTTTTGTTATATAAGAGGATGAGCTGTTCACGGTCTCTCATTTTTTTTTAGAAACTACAGATATGTTGCTGTATTGCATGACCTACATTGTCAACCCATAGTAGCTGACTAAGTCACAAGTTTAGAACACGTAGTTTCACTCTCTGCTGGTTGCACTGCATTTTATCTGTGTTCAGATGTAAAAACTGTATTACTTGGTATTTTTTCATATCAAGTGAATTCCATGCAAGCACAAATATATTGTGTTTTTAAGTGTTTTTGAGGTTGGTTTGATTTGAACACTGACTACTAGGCAGGTCGTATTTAAACATGAATGGTTTCTGCTTTATAGCTGCTGGTAACTACTATAATCTTCATACTTGAGACAAAAACTGTAGAAACTCTCTGAAAAGGGTATCAACCATTAACTGGCTGTATTACTGTATTCTTGCAAATGACTTAAAAATATACTGTGGACTCTAACACCAATTTTTTTAATATAAAAAAAAAAATTCAAAACACTTTCAATTCACTACACAGTTGTAATAATTGTGATTGATGTGAAACTGCTTTGTGTGTTTCTCTTTATGGCTGTGGATATGATGCACATTTAGAGCTAGATAGTCTCAAAAGTCTGGATAGAAAACAAACTTCATAGACCTGAAGTTCATAATCCAGTTTAAATAAAACACAAATATTTTACATTCTGTATTTGTATGTAGGTTTGTAACCAACTGCTTAAAGGCAGAACATTTTACACACCATTTGCTACAAAATCAGTGGTAAACTTAAAGACTTTGCTACTATCTGTTATTTTTTCCATACATTTAAGTGCTGGTGGTCTTAAATTGACAATGCATGCCCTCCCAGGTGTTAAAACATCTTAAAATAAGTTCATGTCCAGTAAACCAGTAATAAAGAATTTGGCTCTTCCACCTTCTATGACCTGTCATTTTAAGTTAAATAAAGCCAAGAAATCAAAGTATTTTTTAACGGTGCACACTATCATCTTCAGAGTCATGCTGCAACTGGATGCAATAAGGACAGAAGACGCGGTGGAAGACCCAAGTGCACATCTGTCCAAGAGGTACCTGTGAGTGTCCTCCTTGAAAAACAGGTGCAAAGGAGACTCAGGTCAGCTGGCTTCACTGGTTGTGAGCTAAAACCCTTACAGCACATGTGCAAAACAAGGGCTCAGTAGTTTGCCCAATGACACAGCGACAGGACACATGACTGTTGATGAATAGACTACACTTTGGCATTGTGTGAGCTGAATCTTGACCTTGACCACGTGGCTGCACAAAGTACATCAGAAATCAATAGCGGTGAGCTCATGGATTCAATTTGGAAAAAAAACAAATCTATTCCAACACCTGTGAGTCATAAAGTGAAGGTGTGAGTGTTAATGTTGGTGCAACATCCGTAGCTTTTGACACTAAAATGTTGTTTTTGACATACTATATTATGAAAACACCCACTGATCACAACAGCACGCGTGTAAAGCTGTGGTGAATTTCAAGACGCTCTGTTAAATGTTAGTTGACGTCCTTTCACAAAACCACATTCCATCAAATCAAATACACATGAAAAAAGCCATTAAGAGTGTAAATGCAAACTTAAGTTCAATGTAAGTGTATCAGCATTAGTGTAGAAAAAAAATACACAATACCTTTCGTGAGAGTTCCTGAAACCAATCTCTGCAGGGACTGGATTAATTTTAGCACCCCCTGCCTGCAGCGACTGGTACAGCCAGCCATCCTGAGAGGAAGACGGGCAGACTGAAAAACTGTTTCCTCCTATTAATCTCGAAAAGGTTAGAGCTTGCAAGTTTTTCTGCAGTGTACCTTCAGGTATGCTGTAGAGTGGGAAGTGATCCTTATTACAAAAGGGAATTCTGTCTCAGTAGTTTTCGTGATATGTTATCACATGGATGGAGGAAAAAAGTAAGTACTGAGACAAACAATGAGTCGAATAAAAAGTTGTGTTTGACAGAAAAATGAGTCAGGTAATAAATAATTAAATAGACTCCAAAAGTAGAATGCGAAGAGCAGTGCACCCTGGAAGTTCTGTTCATCTAAGAAAAAGCAGAAACGCTCCCTTCTGTATTTGTCTGTTCATGTTTTCTTCTTCTCCTCCTCGTTGTGTTCTTGAGAGAGAGCAGGTTCTTCCTCCAATGTGTATTCCTGTGTGAGGCTTTCCTCTGAGCTGGAGTAGGAGCCCTGCGTCTGTGATCTGTATGGGAGCTCTGCTCTGGTGCTCTCAGCAGATCTGTACTGCAGAGATTGCCAGCAGCCACCACCGTACCCGCCCTCTCTACTCTACGTTCCCTCCTCCTGTCTTGCATTTGTGCTTCCTCACTCTCAGTGTGGCTGAAGCTTGAACCTATTCCAGAGCTGACAGGGTTGCATGATCCATGCTCCTGTAAACAGACTGGTAGAAAAAGAAAGAGAAGGTGTGTGTGTGTGTGTGTGTGTGTGTGTGTGTGTGTTGGAGGGGTGTGGGTGTGCTGTAGTCTTTTTTTTCAACAATTTCACCTTCTTACCATCTGATGAAAACATAATACTGCAAACAAAATACTTCATATGCCTGACTTGATGTTAAGTATTTCTTTTAAAAATCTGATAACTATATAAAAGTATGTTTATATAAGTTGAAAGTTAAAATATGAAATTGTGCAATAAAGTATTCAAATTGTATCACAATGCATACCCAATGAGTCTTTGTATTTTGGATGGAAACAAACTGAGCAGGTGATAGAATACCTGCAGTACAATGCAATACATCTACATTATGGAGACAAATTCCTTATAAGCACTTGTGCATACATGACCAATACATCCGATTCTGATTCTAATGATAAATCTCAAGTGAACTGATGCTCACCAACAGCCTATATTTATGTAAACAAGTTAATAGAAAAACTGCAAAATTAAAATAAAAGTTGTAAACTCCCTTTTTTGTTAAACCTTGAATGAACATTTTCATGCTGGTAATCAGGCACCACAAGAACCTAGAAGAATCATTACAGAAACAGAACAAAAAGGTCTGTGCTGGTTTTGCATATATACAAGAAATTGCCTGGACACACAATCTACTCCATCACAAAATAACACTAAAACAGGTTATGTAAGCCTGCAGTTTGCTTTTTGTTTCTCACTCCACTGAACTGGCGAAATGCTTGGGGAGAGCATGACGCAGTGCTTCTTTCAGCTATTTTTCTACCCCTCATCCTCTGTCTTGTCTGTATTAAAAGCTTACAGAGTTTGTGTATCTCCTCGCAGTCACACTCAGCGTGACATATTACGAGGTTTCTGTCCTACAGTATCTCTATCCTAAATGTCACACATAAAAAAAAAGTTAGACCATGGCTTTTATGACACGAGGTGGTTGCTCTCAAAATCCTGTTTAGATCCCTGGGAGAGGAGCACTTTACTCAAAGAGTAAAAATAGCAACACAGAGCAAGCCACACTCTCAGAAATGTGCGTGCAACATATGAGTAATTACAGTTAAATTATGTACTGTAATACAATAACAAAACAATGATAAAAAAACGTGAAAATAAAATAAAAATAATGTGTTTTTCACAGTGTCAGCGTCACCTACATACTCCTTTACAAAGCTTTATTTGTCTCTGTTGTGGGGGAGGTAAATGTGTGAGTGGTTAGAACAAGATTTTCTGAAGATTTGCTGCCTGTCCTTAACAGACACACACATTTAAAGTTCACTTATACATCTAAGGAGTTGTGAAAGTTTTCTCAAATTAGTTCTTTTGAAATATTGGATACTTTAGATAATAATGTAATTCAATACAGCAACTCTTAGGTCACCCTACTGACAGAAATGAGGGGGACTCCTCTTAATAACGCACTCCACTACAACTCCAGCATGCACTATGAGCTCAGTAATAAACATAGAGTGGAATCATCACCTTTCTGACAGTTTCAGCAAAAACTGAGAAATGATAGCATTGTGCATGAGATTGTATTGTTGTAAGTAATAAAATGTTTTTTTTTAAATAATTTTTTAAATTTTTTATCCCTGTTAACTGTAGTGTAGTGTGTATATAAAGTAATGTAAACTACAAATACTCCAGTAAAGTGCAAGCACCTAAAAAGTATACCATACTTGAGTAAATGTACTAAGATACTTTGCACCACAGGCTGCATAAAACCTTTTGTATCAGATGAAGTCATTTGTTGGAATTCACACTCACTCACGCATCCACTTCTTGTAACCACATCTGCCTCCAAGGGCCCATTAGCAGACATGGCAATGTTAACACACATTTAACCTGGGTAAATCAATGATCTGAATCCTCTACTTCTAGGCTCTTCTCTCTATGGTACTGCTAAGTTATTTAAGGAGTCCCTCATCACAAGCAAGACATTGAGACTGTGCCACCCACGAACATGAGTCACATTTCAAAAAGCATGTTTTCCTATGTATATTGGCA
>JAUBNQ010000006.1:5919442-5930016 GCA_032353495.1 Ctenopoma kingsleyae
AACTCCTCTGTATTAATTATTTACAGCTGTTTTGCTTTAAAGTACATGTTAACACATGCACATGCTTATTTGGTTGAACCAGTGTCTGAAGTGATGTGTACTGTATGTTCCTGACCTGTATTGTATACAGTCTCAGAAGAGGATGCTCAAAAATTGCCAAAATAAATAGGTAAATTGGCCACATTTATACAGATAGAGGGCTGACTTTCAGGTGTGGCTACTTATCAACATCCTACAGTTTATGGTTGTACATGGTGTATTGTTGTTTAGGTAGGAGGGCCTATGAAAATCCCTATAAAAATGTTCTACAGAGAGAAACCATTTGCTAAAGCGTAGTATGCACCATATTGTATATAACTGTCAGGTCACTGCAAGACAAGATCTTGACAACAATCATCAAACTGCCACAGTCTAAGGAATAAAGTAAATCAATCCAAACCCTTAGACCATATATTGAGTAGTTTGTTATCTCCTTCACTCATGGGTTTGCCATACAAGGGTAAAAAGTAAACTCTTTGTAATAGTTTAATAATGAATAATAGTTAAATAATTAAACTAGCAATTATTAGCTGGCCGCTTTCAAGGTTTTAAGGCTTTTAATAATATCAACAGATGATAATAAAAGCACTGGCCTCAATGATAACACTTCCTGTTTCCATGGTGACTTTGTTTGTTCAGCACTGACAGAGTTTAAATTGAGTGCTACAGGCTTCACTTGCACTAAAGGGTCAGACACAACTTAATATAAAGCGAAAATAAAAGCAAGCATGTCTCTGGAGGGTTACGTGAGAAAAGTAACAGGCGAAACGACATATAATATAATTTTAAAGTTCATTGGATAATGTTGTTTGTTTCCCTGAGAGTCTAATAAGAAAAGTCACAATAAAATCAATCAAAAAATAAGTTTTCTTCACATAAGGAAAGAGTGTATATATATATATATATACACATAAGTATATATGTATATATAAACATAATTTCAAAGTAAGCCACTTCAAAAATGAGTGTGTTAATAAGCAGCTGTAAGTTATAGATTAGCTCTATCAGACATGCATCTGTATTCTAATTATGTTATATATGTCTGTTTAAGAGCTGTCAACAGCATATAAGTAAATCCAAACATAATATACTCTGTTTGTCAGACAAACAATATATAACTTATCCTGTGCGTCATGGAGTAAATTAAGTTTAGCAGGTGACGTAGATATGTCAGTGTGAGATAACAATCTATACAACAATATACCATCTATTAGTTATTCAACAACACATGACAGGTAATTTCGCTAATAGCAGTGTGGTAAATCGCTTTACAATTTGCCAACGTGACATCCATGGAGCACTTGGAGGATGTGTACAGTGAAGTTGTACTCTTGCCTTGTCCTTTAGTGCTGAGCTTCTTGCATTTCTTTTCTGCCACACAGAAGAAAAGATATGGAAATATACAATCATCACAAATGTCCAATTTAGAATATTCGAATATACAAAACAAGCAAACGAACACAAACGGTCTTACTAAAAGCAAATAAATAAACAAACAAAAGAACAAAACAAAAATGAACTATTTAAAATAAATGTACTTATTTTCCATGAAAACTGGCACAATCACAAAAAGTTTTGTGAGTAGCTTTTTAAAATTGATAAACTTGCAAACAACCCTTTTGATTGCCTCACCTTATTTCTTTACATAAAACCTAAATAAAAATACTCAAAATGTCCTGACTTACCTCACATGGTTCGTCTGTAATGCATGTCTGATCCCAACTTTCTTCCCAGATCATGAATGTTCTCTCGCTCTTTTTATGTGTAAACTTTTTTCTGTCTCCTCCCATTTATTCATTGTTTGCTCATTAGTCTTGCCACTGTGGTTTTACCTTGTATTTCACTCCATCTCCAAAATGCATAAACACACACATCTGTGCTTTTAAACTGAACATCAAACCATATGAAGGGGCTGATTGTACCTCATTACATTAAGTAATCTAATGCAGTGTAAAGTAATGTAGTTTAGTCAGTGGTTTCCCTTTAATAAATTAAGTCCTCATTTAAAAACTGCATACTATAGTTACTGTGGTCATCTTTGTGTAATATAAAAATTTATTTGATGATCTGAATCATTTAAATTTGACAAATATGCCAAAAAATGAGAAAAAAATCACAGCACTGTACATGGTTAGTGTATTGGATAGTGGGGAAAGATGTTAAATGTTAAATATTCATGGAAACAATATCTCTAATTAAATCACAATATGTGTTTATACTTTGAATATTATACAGCAACTTAGGATGGTGTACAGTGCAGTTCACTTGTGATCATTAGTTTAGGAGCCTATAGTTTTAAGAAGACGACTTGCTACTAAGTTTTAGCGTTAATGGGTGGGTTGTGCTAAACAACATTAACTTTGAACCCATTTTAAGAACTACATAGATACACAAGCTGTAAAGCAGCCATGAAGTCACAGAACAACCACTGACATTTTAGTAACACATTAACTCAGTGACAGAGAAAGAACGCTAAGAGTCTACAACAGTGCTTACAGCTCTGTGAGGCTAAATGTTGGAAAAATGCTGGTTTGAATTAAATGTTAATATCAGCAAAATGTCATTTATGAGGTAGAACTACTTTGAGATTAGGGTGCCACTATGTATGTATTTGTTTTATCACTAAACAGAAAGTATTTTAGTCATAAAGCAAAATTTTAAATAAATTAAAATAAGTTTTCTTGCCTAATGATGGGACTAAATATTATTATAATTCATCTTCAGGTGAATATTGGTGCAAGATTTAAATTTAAATGCCCCATCTTTCTACATTAGCACTTCCTTCAACACAGTAATCTCCAAAATCGCAAACATTTGCATACAGTTTTGATGGCGAGGTTTTGAGAAAGCTACCTTTGACACGTAATGCCTCCTTCTCAAGAGAGGCGAATGGAACGCTACTGTTTCAACATCTTCAACACAACATCAGTGTTTTATCTCAACACCAAAGTCCCAACTTCCCTAAATTCATAGACCTTAAAGAAAATTATTCAGCGGCTTTAGTTTGTGTCCTCATCCATTACTGCATATAGGCCTTTCCAAAATGTAGTCACAGTGATAACATGTATGAATGGTTTCCATGAGATAAGGTGTGCTTCATGGCCCAGCAGATACAATCTGGGACTTCTTTTGAAGGGAAAATAGAGAATGAACTAAATGTGAGTAATATGGATACACTGGTGAGGAGATGACACTCAGTGAGCAGAGAATACAAACTGTGATAATTCAATTCAAATTTACAATTCCTTTATTAGCACTTTATTATTCAGTTACAGTGTTGTTGTGTTAATAACAATTTGCAAAACATCCAGAGCTGCTGAAACAATACAAATACAAAATCACAACTGAACAGTGTGCTTAACTCTAAGGAGACACGCAAAACAAAATACAAGTTCAAAAGAGGTTTTATCTTATTTCAAAGTCAATGTTTAATATGGGAGGTTTATTGAAAAAACACATCACCACAAAAAAAAGAAGCAACAAGGCAACCAATAGTAAGTGTATGAATCATAACAACTCTTTTCTTCCACCTGCTGGACATGAGTGGGTACTGAAGAGGGTTGAACTGAACTGCGGGAAATAATGTGCAGCAAATTCTGATATTACTGCTTGCATAGTTGTACTTAAGTAACATTATAAGTGTAGGACCTTTACTTGTAATACTTGTGTTTTTTTTTACAGTGTGTTAAATGTGTTCAAATATGTGCTTTAAGGTCCTGTTAAATTATTTTGAGCATATAGAAATATGATGCTTCTCTGCAAATAACAGGAATTAAAATGACCTTCCAGCTGTGTTATCTGTCAATCATCTTCATTCACACTGGTGTGCTAACAAGATGTGAGTGCGCCTGAAGTGATGTTTCTGACTAACAAGCTTTTTCTCACCGTTCCAAGGCCACCGATCTGACCTGCTTTTTGTTGCTGCACTTCCAAACCAAAGCTTCTATCATTAAAGCTGTCTTTGAAATCAAAAAACACTGTGTGAGTTTAACGTGCTTCCACACTAGGTCTGCAGCTTAAGTGGTCAAGGCATCATTTTTTTAATGGTGTTTCATCTCTCTGAATATAAACATGGCTCTGTGCTAATTTGGATAAATGCAGAACATGTACGACATTTACATACACAAAGATTTGATCTTAAAAAGTGAAAAACAAGTTAATTGTTTTTAATTTTTGGAACATTTAACTGTGTATTGATAACAGCTAACTTGAGTACATAACATAACCAGAAGCTGTTAATCTCAGTTCATTGTATAATAACTCTGCAGTCTCCAGACACCAAATTTTAATTAAATAGTTTTTGGGGATGCATGAGTAAAATAGACTAAATCACATGAATAACAATTTTTTGCAAATATGACAGCTGCCATTATAACAGTAAGTTGAGATGAGTGCCGTTGCGAGTGCCATTACATGACTAGCACCTCTGCTAGCTCGTTATGTCGATGTTAGCATTTAGGTAAAGCCAACGTCATCACCCTAACATGCTCGCAGTGACATTATTAACATGCTGATGTTAGGTGCTGTGGGTATAATGTTTATCATGGAGATGGTTTACTATTAGTTCAGCATGTTCGTATGCTGACCAAAGTATTTGACGTGCTGATGGCAGGAAAAGATAAGTTAATACAATTCATCCTGGCAGGGGGAATGAGTTGCTGTATAACACTATATGCCTTTCCATTTTGTGAATGTTGAATGTTGAAACCATGATGAAGTAAAGTATTTGTTGGAGAAGTGCTTCTGTTGACATTTAGATAACGCATTAAAGAAGTGAGGAAATGGGGTTGAGCAATGTATTTGATGAAGTGGGAGCATATACTGATCAACCACAGCATTTATTCCACCTAGTTTAAATACTGTGGTTGGTTGTGGCTACTCAGCCCCATACGCAGCAAGCTGTGATACACTGTTCTCAAACCTGTCATGTCAGTCATTGCCAGCAATATAAATTTCCCATGCTGACCCATGTTCCCTCGACATGAAATGCAAAAGTCTGACCTAAACAAACCAGGGAAATTAAATAAATTACAAAAAGAAGCCGTTAGTTTGTCTGTGTTCTATATGTATGAGTGTATAACTACTCATGATGTGCAGGCTTATTAAGCCAAATTACACCACATGTAAGGCCAAATAAAAGCCCCAAACAGTTGCCTGCTCTGCTTTGTGGAAATTCATTTATCATGCCGTCCTTCCTCTTCACCATTGTGGTCCATCACATTACATATCCCAAGGGAGGCCAGTCTCATCTCAGAATATTACTGCTTCTCCAAATTCCCTCTGGAGGACACTCGACCCTGAGAGGGGGAGTGGGAGTAAATCCCAAATCCCTGCCCTCTTCCACCCCATGTTGTCCCCAAAGGAACACTGCCAGTGAGTCTTTACGTCAAAATGAGTCATTAGTTCCATCTGCAAATCAAACTGGCAGCAATGCTTCTACATACAGAGGAGAAACAGGGAAGAATGTGTCATTTTCATAAAAGAGGAGACTGCATAATAATCGCACAAGCAGACGTAAACAGACCAAGAAATACTGAAATGAGAACTGGGACCATGTACATAATTTCACAACTGACTGCAAACTTAACATGGCTACTATTTTTTGCTTCATTTTGCACTTATCTACAGTATCTGTTTGTGCACATATAATGATGTCACAGCTACACGTTGCTAATTTAACTATACTGCAGTGATCGCCCCATGATATAAAAATATACAAAAAACCCCAACAAATTCAATGATTTGCAAATTCTTTGGAATTGGGGTTGTATTTAAACCCATTTAAAATGCCCATATGCATCCAGATCATATATCCCAAATTATAAGATTTTTTAAATATGTCAAAAGGAACAACTGATAAAGATTTGATCTGTTTATATGCTCAAATTGATGTGCTAGTAAATAACTATAATTTCTCCTTGACTCCAGTCTTGAAAATCTAAACTCTATAAAGGCTAGATTTATAAATTAGTTTATTAATTAAGTTTATTTTGCCTTGGCTTGATGAAGACATTTCGCAGTTTAAGTGACAAGTAATTGGAGCATTAGTGGAAAAAAAACAGTCTCCAAGTGCAGCGGATGAAAACGCTATTGACACTGAAACTGCAAGGCTAATATACTCAGATGTAATTAGTGCAACAAGCATTGTCACTTTTTAAAATCATCAGCTTGTGATGGTTCTATATCATCTAGTGACAAGTGCTCCATGTTATTAGCCTTAGGTTTTACTGTCAAAACATGAAGTCCAACATTTCCGCTTCTGTTTCCAGCCACTTTACCCTAATTTCTGCTAATGAAATAGGCGATACTGTGCCACACTTGAAACATTCCTCTTGTTCACTTTATGCCATTCCATCAAAATTTTTATTAGCAGTTTGGGATGTGATTCCTCAAGTTTAAATACTGTCTGTCAGAAAAAAGTACATTTTGAAACCTTTTATGCAGGTCTTTAGAAAAATCACAGCACAGGAGCTGTCTTTCTCCTTGACAGGCTTTCTTTCATGTAAAATAAACCAAAAAAAAAACCTCTGTTACTATTTCATTACTGACATAATAAATCAGGCAATTTTATTGTAAATGTCCACATTTCAGTTCTTGTCTACAGCACGGGACAGTGCTTACAGCAGGCGATAAAGTCAGAAAACAAAACTTGGGTGCCTCTGCTGAAATTCTACACAAAATTTACAAGCTGTAAAACAGTCAACTGTTCTCAAAGATTGAACAGGCTATAAGCATATTTGATTTTAAAAAAGGCAACTGTTTACACAACTGGTCGATTCACAAAGGAACACCCAGGGTGTCACCGCAAGGTTAGGAGTTGATGGTGCACTTCATTGTGATGACATTTATATTTTACAAAGCAAAGCTAAAATAACCAAAGATAGTAACAGTCCAGGATTCGTATCAACACCAGATGCCGAATGACTCTGCTCAGTTTTCTGTAGATTTTCATCATTAGTGTAAGATCTGTAAAGATAAATGATTGCAGTAGCAATTCATAGTTTATTGCACTGGAAAGAGGAATAACAGGCCAATTTGCACAGAATTTCAGCCTTAATGTCTGTCAGTGCACAGCAGGCTGCCCTCAGAGAAAAATACTGCAGTGCAAATGAGTGCATCCCCTCTGCAACTGTGTCACATGGGGCAGACACAAAAACATGCAATATATTAAAACCTGCCTTTATGTTTAACTTTATTTCATAATGTTGATGTTAAACTGAAAACAACACTTTTCTTACACAGGGTGCTTTAAGGAAATAGATGTTTATTACCCTTTCTGCTATGTGTAATATTATTTTGCTGTCCTGAGTTGTCAAATGATTAGCATATGTTTTGCTGGATTAAAAGCATGCATGAATCACTGATGCCAACACAGCTTAAGGTGGTGCAGAAATGCAAAAAAAAAAGAAAAAAAAAAAAAGCTAATTGGCAACAGTGACCTTTCCAGAATTGCATATGTATGTATGTGTGTGTGTGTGTGTGTGTGTGTGTGTGTTTGTGGCATGCTTTCAGTTCACACACAGTAACGTCAGATTAATGAGTTTTTTGTTTAAAACTTTTTATTTAGAATCACCAACCTGTCGGACATTTTATCAAGTTATCAAGTGTTATCACATTTGATAACAGTGTATCCAATGGTTTTGATCCCACTCCTTGGTGGAGACCAATATTACCATCCATACGGCTGCACTGCTTGGTTAAATAGAAATTAAATTGTAGTTGTGGAAACTAAAGAAAGACTAAAGAACAGTAAGGCAGTCTAACATTAGTAGAACTTAAAAAACACAATGAATTGTGTCTACTTTGGTGATGTCTTAATATTTCCAGTTGTGCCATCACCAGGTAAAAATATCAGTGGCTCCAGTTCTTTCATTTATGACTAAACACTCAGCTTTATATGACCTGTACGTTTATTGTTAAGTAGCAAATGTAAATGTTCAAAATGCATAAAATATGAACAAACAAAAACACTACTGTTAAATTCACATCCAGATCCAGGATACCTCTCTTGAACCAAGACGTAATAAGACATCAAATGAAACCCCGTCACATTAAATCACTTTAAAAACACGATCAAACGCACAAAACATAGAAAAACACCAGTGTTACATTAAGTGAATTTAGATCCAGGACACCTCTCTTGAACCTGGAGACAATCACAATGGCTGCTACAAATGAATTATTTCTGTAGGAGAGTGCATTTAATGACAGACTGGCCTGCCACAAAATACAGTTGTTCATTCATTTTTGAATGAATGATGCGCTACTATTACTAACGTGAAGCGATGCTGTTTACTGTGCAGATCGGAGATGCAGGAGACCCAAGTCCCACACCAAAGTCCCCCGTCTGTCACCATAAAATATGGTAAATGTTTGCACTGGGAGGTTTAATTTCTGATCAACAGTCGCAGTGAAAGTAAAAGAGAGAAAATATTGATACCATTGTGCTAGTATCGATCCGATAATGATACCAACTTGGTGTCGATATATCGATACATTGGATCGATCTGCCCACCACTAGCATTTAGCTTAAAGCACCACTGTGTCTACACACAGCCCAACAGAGCATGCATCTAGACTCTTCATCACTGAGAAATTGTCTAAAGTAAAGTCAGTGATTATAAGAAAACAACATTATTACATTTACCAAGAATATTCTGTATTATTTTAATTACAGATTCCTATTTGGTAGAGGCCTCTGGTGAGTTTACACTTGAATGTAGATTTCTGTTATTGCTGCAGCGTTAGCAAACCATTAGTTATTTACACTTACAGTACCAACTGTCTGTAATTCTATGCATTAACCATATTTTTAATACCCTATAAAACATGGCCTTAACTCTGTGTCATTATTTAGTGCAAAGGTAGTGAGTTTGTGAGCTGGCAGCTGCCTATGACTTTTATATGCAGGGGCTGCTGAGAGCCACTGGACCTCAACCAGACGGACCAGTGAACCAAAATAATGAGCTGAAAGTGGCTGAGGGCCGCAGAGCTGCAGACAGGGGTGTTACTTTTCAGTGGTGCTGGCAGTGCTAGTAATTCTTTCACTTTACAGGTCTTTTGATTCAAAGTTAATATAAAAATGCCACATAATGGAGAGTGATGTTTTTCAACTGGCAGATTTTCTTCTTTTCTTCAGTGATAGAACAGACATAAAGTGACCACCACTGCTTGATATGTACTGATGATTGCAGCAGATGCACTGTAGATAAATGGTTACATATTTATGCACTGTAAGAAAAATCAACTCAGAAACATTGATTTTTGCACACGTGTGTGACTCTCAGAGTCAAGACAAGCTAAACATAAAACAATAGAAACAGCTGTATGGCATAGAGTGTACTGTAACTAGATGCCCTACAACCAAATTTGGACAATGTACAATTTGTGAGACAGCAAATTCAGATAAATGTAATTTTAATAAAATGTAAACAAACAACACTCAAAGAACTACTGATGGTGGTCCTTTATTTAGAGATGTCTTTAGAGATGTCTTAAGTGCACCAGCGCCCTCATCACTTAAATGGCTGCCTGCATAACAGTCATGTTGGTATTGATTTAATAATTTTCCTCAATTCTGCACACAGCTTAATACCCAGGTACCACGTTTCAACAGAAACAGCACAATCATATTGTTGCTGTGATTATGCAACTGAGACAAATTGTTCTTCTCCACCACTTTGTGAGTAATACTTGTATTTTTACAGCTACCAGGAGAGCTGGAACTGATAGAACTACCTGTTTTGAAATTTAGCACTTGAATCATCACATACAGTCTTCAAAGACACATTCTTTGATAGTACAGTATGAGAGCAATATGTTGTCTGGCCTGTTCCAGTCATGTTTTACGGACCCATTTATCTTTTGCTGTAGGACTCAGTACTATGCTGTTGTTACAATATTATTACTTTGAAAAATTATCAGCTCCAGTGTAGCATCGGATTCCCAATGTTGATTCAGATTCAGAGTGGGAAGGGTTTTTTCTAAATGTTCAACAATAAATACAGAACATAACAAATATATTGACTTTTTTTTTGTAAAAATCCATTTTAAAAGTTGTGGTCTTCACTCTTAATCAACAGTGACTCCTATATAATTTCACAAAACATCAAAACTCTAAACTCACATACACAATACTACGCCCCAAAGCCTGTAAAGACACTTTTACATGTAAAATATGGATTTTGTAATTTTGGAAACTGGAATGCAAAATATTTTTTTCTATGCTGTGAACTGAATAGAGACTAACAGTATCATACAAGAGCTGTGTGTTTAAACTTTACAACTGGTGTTATTCACACATTATATGCTGCATGTTTGCTGTATGAAATGTTAATATTCCATGCTATACCGTGCTATAAGCATGTGAGCTACAGCAGAAAATTCGTGAATGGTCTACTCGTGGTCGAGCCTTTAGCTATCAAGCTCCTCTCCTGTGGAACCAGCTCCCAGTCCAGCTTCGGGAGGCAGACACCCTCTCTACCTTTAAGGCTAGGCTTAAAACTTTCCTTTTTGATAAAGCTTATAGTTAGAGA
>JAUBNQ010000006.1:5940304-5951666 GCA_032353495.1 Ctenopoma kingsleyae
AAAAACTGTCTTCATCAGTCTGGGAAGGGTTACAAAGCTCAACAGATCCACAGTGAGAGATGGGAGAAGACTTGGAACAATAATGGTCAACCTTCCAAAATTACTGTAGCCTAGGAGCACAGCAGAAAATTATTTAGAACGCAAGGATTATTCAGAAATGCAAGGAAAACATGGAACTAAAGATGACTCTCACTTCACTAAAGTTCTGTAATCATGGCTCCACTATCTGGAGGATTTCAGACCTGAACTGTCTACCAAGTTCAGGGGGCAATTACTTTCTCACACTGGTGATTTATTTATTGAACAACTTTTTTCTTTAATAAATACATGCATTTCTTTACTGTAATTATAAACCAGTAATATAACATGCATTATTCCCAAATGGATGACTGTGTATAAGAAGTAAATTTCTTATACAAAAGTGTATTTTAATGCTAACGCTTGTACTTCTTCCACCACTTGTAAACAATGTTTCTACTTTTGATGGGGAAAAATGATATATTCTCCATAAATAACAATCTATTGTTGAAAAGGGCAAATTTAACTTAAATGAAAAAAGAAATAGATGAATACATTTGTTATGTATACGTATAAACAAAGTATGATACTTTAATTTCAACAAAACAAATGCACAGCTCACACAGAGTACTCCCATCAAAAATTAATGACCTGCAGTCCACGGAAAATTCAATTATCCATTTTGTAGCTCTCAGCCGATATATAGTACAAACAGGCTTGCCAGTAATCACTTGATTAGACCAATCAGCAGTTAAAATACAGCTCTACCAAACTGTCCCACCGTGAACTCTGTCACACTGAATTCTCACGCTGTGCAACAACTAAGTGTTGTAGAGTCTGTTTGACTGTTTGAAAAATATCAGGACAAATTCACATAAACTCAGTGAAAGTCATTTCAAACTTTATGATCAAAAAAACACCCTATTTTGAAATCCCTGTGTAACGGTTGCTGGTAATACGTGATAGTTTGCTCAGGGGATTTATTGAACCCAGTATGAATCAAGCACATAGCCTTGAATCAGTTTAATTAGAGGACAGTGTGTGCTTCAGATTAAGGGACTGACTGAATGAACAGGAGAGTGTTTGAAATCTGGCTGTTAAAGTTAAATTTACACGGCACTACAGAATGACATAAAAATAAATAAATCCATCAAATATTCACTTTACAGGCTAATTTTGATCAGTTAATGTCAGTAAATGTATATATGCTTTGATTATGATGCACATACAAACAACCTTTGCCTCTTTGTGACACAAAATTTGGCAACATTACCAGCATTATCTGCATTACTTTTCAGCCAGTATTTATATCCTCCAGTGCAGCAAATACAGACTGTATGAAGAATGTGTCATCCTTTAATACTATATTATGTATTGTCAATTATAATAAACAATAACTATGTTTATAGCATTACTACACAATATGTTATTAGAGAAGATCTTCTCAAATAGCAGTTGGAAAATTGGCAGTAAGTTTTCAGCAATTAATAAAATGGTTTTACATTGCAATAGCTTCATACTTTAAGATGTCTGAGTGTGCTGCGCTCAGTAGATTGCAGTCATATTCCATCACCACAGCTCTTGGGAGAATGAGGCTGACTTTGTGAATAGAAAATTGTTCCATAGCCTCAAGGTGATTATACAACACTGTATCAGTGGAAATGCCTACAGTGCCTTTATAACAAGGCACAAAAGTTTTACTATCACTGTAAGAGTTTTGTGTGGTTTCCATTTATTCATCCCAATAGTGGTGCAAAGTAGTTGGTAAAGAAGTGTATAAATATTAGATAGTTGTTTCTTTTGCTTGTTTCTCACATTCAGAGTATTCATCCCACCCTTAGTCCCTATAAATAATACATATCAGTTACTGTAGTAGAAATGGGTTGATAATGAGTCAGTAGGTTGCTTTTGGAAGTTCAGTTGACTCTAAACTTGCAGTTAAACACGTTTAAATCATACAAGTAAAATATTAAATGTAAATAGAACATTTGCATTTATTAAATGCTGCATGCATCACTAACACTGTCGCATGCACACTCATGCACATATTTGACTGTGGGTTGTTGATTTCCACTATTACAGAATGTGGACAATGTGGGTCATTTGCCAGTTCTAGCTTTCACCAGTAGGTGTCAGTATTGCGTGGAGAGATGTGAGTGGAGGTGTGAATTAATGATTTCTATAGTCTACAGACAGATGGAGCCCTTGTTACAGACATAAACTCCTTCTTGCAGAAAACATACCAAATGAGAACCATGTTAATAAATGAATTAAGTTGAGGAGGATTAAGTTGAACAGTATTTAATACTCTGAGGTGGGTCCCTACAAACGTTATGTGCTGACATGTTGCTGACGCTTCATCTTGACCTCAGTTAGTTACTAATAGAACTTAAAATCATTGTTCACTTATAAACCCTTCGGTTTTGTAGGTGAGTAGTGTCACTTATGATTTTTGAAATGCTTTTTTATTCAATGCATTTTTTTCAGTTGTAAGGTCATCTGCATGGATCATGGATGATCCACTTTTTCCACCAACATCACACCACAACTGCATCGCACAGTCTTCATCTGGGAACTAAACAGAATTCAAATGTATCGCAGCAGTGTTTGAGTCTGCCAAATGTTAAGAACGTTTACGACTTGGCTGAGTTTAACTTAAGTGTTTAGGGAGGAGATTGTGTAATACTGTCAGTGTTTCCCAGAAAAGCAAGGACAAAATGTCAGTGTTTGTGGCCAGAGATTTTCAGGAACACTTTTAAGAATTTAATATGTCTGACTGGAATCATAATGAAAAATGTAAGTGGTGCTTTGCTTCCTGGAAGAATGAGGTATTTATATACAGTTTACATAAACAGCCCAGTTATACCATACAGTGGCAGGAAAATATGTAAACTCTCTGAGGTTACATGGTCTTCTGCATTAAATGATCATAAAATGTGATTTAATGACCACAACAATTAAACAGAACCTTCAGAAGGAATTTCGGCTCAGGACATCTGCTGCTGTGAGTGCTCTCCCGAGTCTTATTCAAGATTCAGTGGTTGAATTACTTTTGTGAACACATTCTGGAGAAGATTTGCTGTGATTTTTGGTGTCATTGTCCTTTTTTATATAATCGATTTAATTAATTCTTGTCTAATAAGTATAATGTATGATGCTATTTGAACTCTTTATATTGTATCTTCTGCTCTCTGGTGCTCACTTGTCTTTTGTTTTAGTCCTACTCAAACAAAGACACAAAAGTACTGTACATGATAGAATGTGAAGCATCTTAATAACATAGTGTAGTGTATCTTACTGTGATGCCTACTGTGTCCGATACACATTACCTCTCACCATGATTTATGTGTCCTGAACAATTTCAGGGTTTTTTAAAAATATTTTTACAGCACTGAGCATTCTGGGATGTGCCTTAGGACTCATTTTAGCAGGATTTACAGTTATAGGAAAAATATCTGTGGACTTATGAACATCGATTCTCTTCAGAATAGATCAGAAACAGATCACTTTGTAACCCTTTCCAGCTTCATAAAAAATGTGGGTTTTTTTTTTGTTTTTTGAAGTGACTGGACTCCAAGTTTTGTCACTACATTGTGAATGTTTTAATATCTGGTACATATACACCAATAACAAAACAATGATTCATTCATAATTTGTGAAACTAGACTGTTTTCACTATTGTAACTTAGATAGTTATATTTTAAGAGTAATATTTCTTAAATCATTTATTGTATTTTTCATTAACAATATAGTCAAGTTCTTCCTACACAATATAAGCAAAAGCTGTTCCAAAATCTTTCTGTAATGACACATTATTGTTCCAAACTCAGTAAAAGTTCCCATGAAGGGGGTAGACAAGAAGATGAAAACAAAAACCAAGTCATCACACAGCTTTAGATATTTAAGAAAAACTTTATTTGTGACTTATTAACAAAACACATTAACAGATTGATTAAATCATAAGAATCACTATTATCACCTTTACAATGATAAGCAGGTGTACAAAAAAGTTATTAACAGATTTGCACTGTCACAGTTGACTGGTATGTGTCACTGCCACATCCACCAACTGAGGAACATTCACTATACACAAGCAGAGAATACATCAACTTTTTTTATGCCATTTTATATATTTTGATTTTTTTTTTTTCGCTCTTTTGAACTGTTTTTTTTGTACTGGGCATAGGAATAGATATGGAAGGTGAGTAAATGATTTGATTTCACAACAGTGTTTGTTTCATCATCATTTCAAAGCTTAACACAAGTTTAAGAATTGTTTTTCATATCTATGAAAATCAAAAGGGTAAAAAGAGAAAAAAGGCATTTCGTAGCATAACACAATAGCATTATGTATATCTAGAAGATTAAATTCATTTCCAACAGATAAAAAAAGTGATTATTTTAGGGTTTCCACAAATTACTGCTCGCGTACAGTCTATGTATGTATGAGTGTGGATCTTTTAATGTACAGTATGTGTTTTGTTTTTGAGAATGTGTATCAGAGGTATACGTATTCCAATACTCATTTCCCAGTGGAAAAACATATTTATGTATATATATTATCTATATAGTATCTGTTTCCTTTGCTTATAACATGCAAACAGCCACTTGGTGATCTGACAGCACAGAAATACACCCGAAGGACAGGGCAAGGGGAAGGAAACATGTGCATGGTAAGGATAGGATCCTAATAGCAGCATCTATATACCCCTGCTATGACTGGTACTATGATGGTCACAAAAAATGGATGCTGTTCCAGTATCTACTGCTTGCAATACCCTTTCTCTACCACACTAGACCACAACATCAGGGTCAGCACACTTGGATCACTGCAACATGTAAAAGTTCTTTGAACACAACACTTCCCAGCAAGCTTGTTTCTAATGTTTAGGTGAGTATTTAAACTAAAACTCGAGAATTAGTTTTTCCAGCTGTGATTTTTGATCTTCGCTCACTTTCTGGTATCATCCTCCAGTCTGGTACCTCTAAAGGTTGCACCATAAACATTGTTAACATTGGCTTTCTTCCTCCATTAACTCGTAAGAGGATTCTCCCTTCCTAGCCAACATTGTTCTACTGCTGTTTAACTGTTTATAACTTATTTTGTAAGTGGTTTACATTGACACAGGAATAGCCAAAATACCACTTTTTGTGCAAAAAAATAATGACTTGCCCAGTTAACTATCTTCTAGTTTCTTTCTCTTCTGTATTGGAAATACACATTACACTGCAATAACTGCCTTTTTTCTGACTCCTCTTTTACCTTCATCTTGCCTCATTATATCCAGTACAGTATATTCTTAGTGTTTGATACCCTGTCAGATGACGTTACAATGCAATGGGTAGAACTGATGTGAGGGATGACAAAGTTGTCAACAATGAGCAATCAGAGGACTCACTCTGGCTGAAGCACCTACACTCAGTTGACGTTGAACCTAACAAAAGATGTGTGTGTCTGTCTGTCTGTGTGTAACATGTATGTAAATATGCAAATATTGCTGTGTTACAACGGCACAGTTCGTCGAAGGAGTGACTTCAACCACGTTGATCTGAAGAAACAGGAGCAGAGGGAGGAAACAGGCAGCGGGCAAGCAAATCCTACAAGCACTGAAGCAATAGAGGCAGTGATGCAGGGCTTGAAGAACAACTATGTAACATTCAAAGACAGAAGTAGAGGGACCAGACTTGAACAGAAATGAAGCAACAAGCAATGTTCCTGCATCCCAGCCATATAATACACTCCCATAAAGGTGGCATTGGCCTTCAGTCTTAGAATTGGAATTTCCAGAAAGGGGTGTGTATTTTTTTTAGCTAGTATATTGATGTAGCATGTGTGTTGAGATAAACTGTATGTCTGCACGTATGCTCGTGTGTATGAGACAGAATTCGTCTACCATAATGTGTGTCAGATTGTGTGTGCTGATACACAGTGGGATTAAGACCCCATTGACCTGTGCCATACTCTAATAGATGAGGCAGGGTAGGGGACCGGTTGCATCAGCTGCACGTAGGTTCCCTAGTTAAATTCAAAATAGCCACTAATCCCAATTCACGCATTGCTAAAATATAAGCAGTAGTACCACAAACACCTGTTACAACATAACCTCAAGTAACAACTAAGTAGTTAAGCAAGCAATAAAGCAGGTGCAAATGATACAAAGTCACATAATCGCACTCACTAACAGTAAAGCAGATTTTTTTTTCTGCACACAGCGTTTTTTTTATTTAGTAGTTGCAAACCATTTTGCAACTCGAAGGACTATTACAGTGATTTTGGATGTTTCTGCACCTCTTCCCTACATATTACACATAACTGATGACTATTTTCCACTTGACTTTTTTTCTTTATATATTTTTCAATGTGTCTTTCCTTTTATCAGGCAGAATCTGGTTCCCACTGCATTCCACACAGTGTGAAACGTGCTGAGACTCACTTGACACTTGACTTTTACTCCAGCATGTCTGTGTTTAACTTTGTCATTTTGCCAGGGCTACTGTCATAATGCAACGCACTTTTCAAATGAACCAACACTTAAGTTTCCCAACTCAGCTCATTTGTTTTTTTGTGTGTTATAGTACAATTAAATGAAGAAACAATTGCTGCCTGGAAGGTAGGAAAAAGACATCAAAAAGTTCATAAAAACCACTGCTTGGGAAAATATTAGCAGTGATGTTAGTTTGTAACATAATTTGTAGAGAGTGGACTAAAACATGCAAAAGAACAGTGTTGTCCTTTTGGAGTCAATTACGAATTCTATTTACCAATCATAACATTTTGCCAATCTAGTCTACAAATCCATATGGTTTGTATCCATCAGCACGTTAGTGCTCTTACTGATTACTCACCTCAAATCATCATGTTATAACTAGCTACAGCTGTAGAATGACTCTCTTACTACCTGTGACACAGTCAAATTTTGTAATTTGCAAATTGCAAATCAACTAGCAGTTATGAAGCCATTACTTTATACCCTAATCTGGGAACAAACTTGCGCATAGTTGGTGCAACGCAGTCCAGGTCCTCAGCCTCTGCAATGTGCTATGTTATGCTGAAACAGAGCTCTTTAGTCTTAAAGGTGCTAATCTCATGGTACATACCGTATACTGTATGTTGTTACTTTTCATTTTTATTTTATTTTATTTTTTACAAAAGACCACATTTTCTGAATTTCTACAAGGCCTCCATAATACTGAAGACAAAAGCATCTGTCTCATCTATTTTCCACTTCACCTCTAACTAGATGAGGCAAAACGGAAGGGGGCTGTATATAGACAGAGATGCCAACACAGGAAGCCTCAGCTGACAATGGTCAGATACAAATAGTACACCTTTTTTGGGTGTTTTTGTTTTTTATTATACAAACTGGGGGGCAGCAAATCGTGTTTTAATTTGGTCCAGCCTTTAAATGAAGTGTAGCTACTGAGAAGATTTGTTTAGCATAAATCTTAGAATTAAGCCAGAGTTAGGGGTCAAGTGAGCCAAGAAAGAGAGACATTTGTTTAGCAAGTTCACATGGTGCGTGGAGTCAGGCCTGGTGTAATGAGGGTTTGGCCACTGTACAATGTCTATGCAAATATGGTGCAAGGAGGCTCCCTCGGTTCTACAATATGTTTTTGGCTTTTTTTAAATTCTGGCTCTGAAATTGGGATGATGGTTGGTAGCTCTGTTTTCAAATCACCCTTTCTCCTCTATTCCTCCCCCCCATCATCCTTTCCTTTATCCTTCTTGTCCTTCTTGTCCTTCTTCTTCTTCTTTTTCTTCTTGGCCTCCTCCTTCTTGCCAAAGCTTATGAAGTCACCTTTGTCATCCACAGGGCCAGCGTCATGGCGGATAGAAATGATAGCTGGGGATCCAGGGATGATGAAGGCTTCAGGAGGAATCTCTCCAGGCTTCAGGGGCTGAGGAGGGCCGTAGCCTGGTCCAGCGCCATATCTGAAGTGCCAGCTGTTGCTGTTGATGCCAGCACCTACTGGGGGGGACAGCTCTCCACCACCCTCTCCATCTACACAGGTATGAATAATAAATGAAAAGAAAACGTCAAATAACTAATAGTTACATTCATTCAATCATCAATATACAGATTTCTTCAAAGAATAATCTGACATTTTGGGAAACAGGTTTATTTGCTTTCATGATGAAATCTATACCACTCTCAAATCTGTCTAGTAAAATATGAAGCTATAGCCTGAAGCCTTAGCACAGTGGAGTGGAAACAGGGAGAAACACCTAGTCTAGGTGACATAATCTGCATTCCACTCACTAACTAATTTTTCTGAAAATGGGAAACGTGGATCACTGGAGGGGACTAACCTTTCAACCACAGGTATGTTCAACTTTATAATGTGTGACAATGCCTATTTGTATGTAGACACCACCGTAATCCTACTTTAATGGGAAGCCAGAGAAAAATGATTCAAGCTTTAATACACAAGCATGGATGTGACAGAGAAAAGAAATCAAATAGCAAATTAGAAAGAATATACTGGAAAAAAATGATACAGGATGGTATCTATATATAGAAAATGATTATGTAAAGTAAAAAGAAGACTATTGAGGTCAAAAGGTTATTGATGGTAATGATGAGAGAAAGAGAAAGAAAGAGAGAGAGAGAAAGAGAGATAGTAAAAAGAGATGGGGGTGGGAGGGTTTTGCAGACACAGTGCTCTCAGGCCCACACCAGTTCCCTCTGCGCTGACCTACTTTCAGTCTGGATTTTATTTAGATCAAATACAGGACCTTGCAAAAAAATTCTGTTTGATTTTTCTTTGTGGGCTATTTATGACATTGCTGGAGTGCTGAAATGGTTTCAACCACCATCCCACAGGGAAATACACTATTTAGAAAATACACACTGTCCATACGCACAGTGTCCCACTGAGTCCTCAAAATGAGTTCACTGAGTATGAGAATAAATTAAATGTGTGAACTGTTAAAAGAGTTGTCGCAATCTCTGACATTACCACATTTTTTATTTGAGAGATCTGGAATATTGCTGCAGAAGTCAGATGCGGCATTGCATTTAGTAACATAGCAACAACACGCTGTGCAATTATGCCAGGAATATAAGAACATAGACACATAAATAATTTGTTTTCTACTCGCAAAATAGAGCTATTCATTTTTAACATATATGAAATAATTAGTATACAGAACAAAGAACCAGAGTCTTAGAACTCAAGTCATTACGACTGAGGAAGCTCCGCATATACAGTATCTTTGCTTTGCTTTTTAGAGTTTTTTTTAAATCATTTTATACCTTTTACTCTTTAAAAACTTGCAGCTGATTAACATATGTTGGTAAATGGTAATTTAGCCAGTGTCACGTCATCATTCCATCATCTGTAATTCCATAATGCAGTATGTTTATCAGGATTATGACATTTGTCCTGCTCGATTGCTATCAATGGTTAGAAAAGGAACATTGCTTCTCATGTGTAGGAGGACAACAGTATTAAAATAAGCTGAAAAGAAAGTCAATACATTAAAGTGCAAAATACTGTGATGCAGAATGTGAGCTGTTTGAGCCAGTAGAGGAGTGCTGTAAATGATGCACCTCCATTTTATATAACTGACACAACGTTTCTTGTTACCTGGTGCTGCTACTTAATGGAAGGTGATTTAATACTCAATCATTTGAGAATTTTTTTTTTTTAGACAGTCATATGGTAGTGGTATCAAAAGCTCTAAAAAATGTTTCTGCAATTTAATTTTTACTGGTTACTGTAGGTAACAATTTGGAGCCATAGCATTAAATCTGCATTCATCTAGGGCAATCACTGAATATTGCAGTCTACTTCTCACTATAAACTCAAATGACTCTACAGTGACATTGTATATTATATATGCTAGAATATATGGTTAGAGAGAGTAAAGGCTATGAGATGGGATCATATAAGGAAAACTCATAGGTATATTTCAAACTCTAATCGCATCTATTTCCAATACTCTAAATGTGGCCATTGTGGCTATAGAGATTCAAATGTATTTCTCTGATGGTGACTGAAAATAAAACCAGTAAGTAGCACCCTGAAACAGAATTAGGTGGTGGCAGAGCAAAGGCAAAGGGTTTACTGAAACATTGTGATTCAGCTTCTGTTGATCTAATTGATAGAAATGAACTCATTTTTGAGATGGCCACACTGTCATGTAATGGTTTTGAATGAGCTTATGTTTAATTACTGTTTTCCTGCAGAGAAGGAAACACTATCACAGAAGCACAGTTTTTGTCTTATATACACATGATGGGGTTAGAGCAGCTCCCTATGCATGGCCAACTAGTCTAGCATTTAATCAAGATATTATTGTCTCGTTGTCTTGGGATGTCCCAGAACTTTTTGCACTGGCTGAGATAACTCCCGACATTGTTAATTAGAATCCTGGCTCAGGTATTAATCTGAGATATTCATGTGAGTGTGTGGATGTGAAAAATTCATTCACAATAATTAGATCGTGTCACAGCTCGGAGGAGCTGGTACAACATCCTCCATGTTTGTCTAATATGGAGGATTATTTGTCAATACACCATAGCTTCACATTAACCTATATATTTCACTTTAAACGAGTGGACCAGCTTGTAAGCAGGGCAGTATAGAGCCTTTTGAAGAGGCTGCTGTGTCACCTGGTCTACATACGTGGGTGTTTGAAGCCTCATTCTGTGTAACCCGATGTCCTACATCTAAAATAGGCTATGTTATTTTTTGTCTAGTTCAAAATGATTCCTCTGGTGGTTTGTAGCACATACACTATCTACTATATACTGTGAAGTGCTTGTGTAGTAACCGTTCTTCCTTACAGTATATCATCTAAATTACTGCGTGCCCTCCTTTTTTTCTTAATACCTGCCCTTGCCGAGTCCCTGCTCCTTTTTTTTTTGTCTCTAAATCTTCCATTCAGAGATATGACCGGTTGCCATGGAAACTGCCTTCGCCCACTCCCTGCTGATGGAGGGTGCGGCTGCTGCAGCAATCTCTCAGTTAGACAGTGTTGCCAGGCAACAGGTCACATGGCGTTCCCTAGCAACAACACTACTGCAGGAACCTGCCAATTCTCTTAACCTTTCTCTTCCTCCATCCCCCCACACTTCACTTTTTTCTCCATCCCCCTGTGCGTCTCCTTTGCTCTTCGTCTCCAAAATTACTTTAAATATTACTGGATCTGTCTTTTTTTAATCATGACATTCTCTTATTACTGATAATAGCTTCTCTCCCCCTCTGGCATTACACAAATGTCTCCTCATCCCCAGCCATGGGTCACTTACATAAACACAGTTTTGAAGGGTGCTGAATTTAGATGCATCACAGCATATTGGACAAATTCATCTTGATAACAATTCTGTGCAGACAT
>JAUBNQ010000006.1:5951766-5965456 GCA_032353495.1 Ctenopoma kingsleyae
TAAAGAGGATCAACCTGTAATCCAGTACATGTGTATGTATTATCACTATTTTCCTAATGCAACAACGCCCTGATAGATCTACAGTATGTTGTGCAATCTGCTTAAAGACAAAAGCTGAGTGGCCGTGATCATGCATGAGTTCCAAAAAGATACACATTTCTCTGCAGAAGCAGCAGCTTGAATCTCAAACAATTTCCCAGAACTCTTTTCCGTGGATAGAAAAGCCTCCACATGTTTGCTGACAGACAGTAACACATTTTCTGTCACTGACTCTCCAAGTGACTGACTGATGCTCCCCTTCCCCCTCGAGTCTCTACCTGTGTTCTAATTCCTGCAGAGAGACACAAAATCAATGAATGGAAGCTGGGCTTAAGGAAGGAGGGAATCGCGATGTTTCAAACGCCGTCTCAAAATCTTGGTTACAAAAGACTTCTAGTCAACCAACGAAAGCTGAATATATTTCTATGTTTTCCTACAAATACTGTGCTGCTCCCAGATTTTGTTAGTCATTAGCTCTGAGTTCCTTAGCTTTTTGTGAATGATGAAGCACAGGTCATTTTAGACACCAGCTCTATTTACACTCATAATCTGTTGCTAAACATTGTCAATATTGCCACCCACTCAAGACAACTCAGCTTTTATCAGTTTCCTTTCTCAGTGTTTGGCTCTGCATGCTGCTAGCTGCTTTTATGGGAGGATGCAGCTGTTTATTTGTGGCTCTGCACAAGGGCTCCAGGCTTTTGGCATCTCAGACAAGTTCTGTTTGGAAACCACACTGGAATTCAAGATCATGTAGGCATTCAATTCTCTCAAATCCCCAGTTTTATCTAATTATCTGAACCAAAGTTTAAAAAAAAATCTGCATAATGGATTGGTGGTGGTATCAATCTCCCCATCTAAGTCCAGAGTATAAATCTGAGACTTAAAACAGACAGCTAATCTGAGACAGCTAACATACTGCAGTAGGTTTTAGTATTCCATGGGCATTCTGTCCTGCAATCTAACAGTGTAATTATTTGTATTTTTCTTAGATATATAGTGCAGCAAAAACAGCAAACATATTGGTGAGATTCCCACTCATTGAATGTTAAGACAAATACAACTGCCATACAGAGAGGAGAGGAAATACTGTACACATACCTTTCAATCTCTTCTGTTTCTTACTTAGAAACATTGTCCTGCATTCATCATTTATGTATAAAGTACCATTGATATTTGTTGGGTCATGTAAAACAGGTCAGCAAAAGGTTGGGAAACAACTGTCCCAGTAAATTTACTTATTTTAAAAGTAAAATAATTAATAACCAATAACAACCAATGACCTGGTACGATTGGTACTCACCTGCAGCACTGGAAACAGTGGGCCAGTTCTGGACGAGCATGCCCTGGGCTCCCTGCATCACAGAGGACTCCTCCATGTGGACTGAACTAAAAGACAGCAAACATCAAAATAAATGTTTAGTAACTATTCAGAAATCTGAACTCTAGCTTAGAGAAACATCACTGTTACGGTTGATGTCAAAGGGCCACTTGTAATTGTGACTATACACAATAATACATAATTAACTATGGAATATTTAAATGTATTTTAAGTATATAAGGAGGGATTTTGTGTTAAAATAAAATGTTTATGTGTTCTTATGGTACATTGGAAATAGAGCAGCAGTCTGAAAATAACATTTATAATAAAAATAAAATTATTTGTAAGCTCTTGTGGGCCACATGAAATGAGGGGGCAGGCCAGATTTGGCCCCAGGCCTTCAGTTTGACACATATGCGCTAGATATTTAAAAAAAAACACTAATCTTGTTTTTCTGATGCAACATGTCAAAATGTCTTATGTGAAGAAGTCCTACACTTGTGGCACAAATGTAGCAAATCTGCCTCTCCTCCTGCTTGAAGAAGAGCCAACAAGTATTACATTAACACTAATGATAAAAAGTCTCATTGATGCCTCGTTGCCTGGCAACTATTTTTAATACTTATGCATGTTCAGTTCACTGAATGAAGCTCTGTCACCATCACTGTGAATTCACTGGGTCAACACATGATAGTGACTAGGGAGCAGGTGTGACTTTTTAACATAGGACTTGTGGTTTGGTTTTGTTTCACACCTCCACCTGTGTTTTTTCCTTCATCCTACAGATATGAACCTCAGTGTACCCACCAGTGTATCCACCCATCCACTCGCCTTTGTTGTGGTGTTGGAGATCTGTTCTGTTAATGCAGACTGCAGCTGCTTCAGAGTGAAAGCTTTTTTATGCAGACTATTTTCATGCAGTATGTCAGTATATTTGAACATTTTCCTGTACTGATTGTCAATGCAATGGTTTTTAACAACATAATCAAATGTTGTGTTGTTACCAAGAGGTTACAGAATATGTGAAATTCATTTGACTGCTGTGTTCGCTAGATGCCTTGCAGCCTCATGGATTATGAGACTCTAGATTGCCACAATGTCAAAGTATTAATATTTTCAGTATATTTGTAAATACTCAGTAACAGAATGATAAAAAGCATCTATAATTTTGAGTCTTTAGTAATGGTGCAATAAACCATCCAAATACATGTATGCAGTTTCCATACTAGAGAGATCTTTCCTCCCATACAATAATAATGACTACAGCTTACTGTATAGGAAGACCTACTCTGACTGGGGCCTCTGCAATGCAGCACATGCAGCATCTATATCTGAAACTGCAACACACTTGTTATGTTGAGTAGGGATTTGTCATGAATATAAAATAGCCATGTAAATTTTGACCAGTTTCAAGCTTTTATATAAGCAGAGGTGCTGTTATAATGTATAAGAATGAGAATTGTCTGCACTTAGCGATTACACAAGGAATGTGGGTCAGTAACGTTGGTGCTACAAGCTGTGTGTAGTGCGAGACATTACAGCATGTGTGTGATAGGGTTAAGTGTTAATGTGAGCTGTCTCTGTGTCTGTGTGTGTTACAGATGCTGCCATTTTAGAGATGGCAGCGGCAAATTGCAGTGATGATTTATGTTAATCCATGTCATGTTACAGTGACTTGATGACATGATGCACATTATGATACCCTCAACACCATAGAAATTAACACTAATATCCAATTAAATCAAACTTAGACAGAGCAGAAGACTGCACAACTGAGCAGTAAGCATTGTTAGCATGAAATTATGAAAATTCAGTACAAAGGATAGACATATGGATGAGAAACTCATTAGTCTCTGAAGTCCCAGCTGTCTGCATATCAAATTAGAAAAACACTTCATTAGAGATGAAAAAATACCCCACAAATTTATTTCAATCTTTTGAATCTCAGTATTCCCTAATTTGCAGAAGCCAGCTAATGAGAATGCTTACATGTGTAGTGCTTCATTGTCAGACATACTGTAGTTGGGAATACTGGCAAAGAATGTAAATAAGTGAAACAGAGCAACCTATAATCAAAATAATAGCCCGAATTTTAAAACTCTGTTGGAGTACAGCACCGCATGTAGATCTGAAACTATTTACACATCGTTCTAAAAGATTAATTAAGTTCTGTTTCAGTGTATGCATGTCACCGCTGATAAAACAGAGTGCATTCAAGTATATAGAGTGAATAAAATATGCCCAAAATATTGTCTGCTGTCTGTCTTCACAACTTTTTCCTACATTTCTGTATAAAAATATATAAATGTACACAGACACACACACGTGTGCATGTGGAGCAGTTGTACATGCAGACACTGATGCATGTGTGCATCTGATAATCTGAGAAAGGTCATAGTGAGCTCATTTGTCCTTCATGCTTCCTGCTTAAAGACTGTAACTGGGGAGCTGTGGAAGTGATGCTCTGAATGTAGATGACCTATATAGTATTACACTGCAGAGGAGGAGTGCTATGTATCCACTGATGGGAGCTGGACATGGTTTTTCCCTAAGGAAAAAGACAGAGTTGCGGTTCAAACAGATGCTAAGGGACCACTAACAATTATTTTTGATAATGATCAAATGCCAATGTGTAATATTATGTTACAGCGTGTGTGTGTGTGTGTGTGTGTGTGTGTGTGTTTACTGTTTTCAGTAGAGGTAATTTTAAGGTTTCTGTTGGAAGTCTAATGTATAAACACATATTTTTCTATTCTTTCATACCATTGCAGCTGTGGTAAGGACAGCATGTAGAGTCACTGTTGCGGTAGAACAGACTACTGTAGGTGTAGACAGTGTGACAAGAATGAATGTTGTAGGTGTAAGTTTTTCTGGATGATCAAATGTTGTAAAGGAGTTAAAGACAGAAAGTGCTTACCTCTGCACCCCTGCTCTCAAAGATGCAGAATATCGCCAGTCAGCATTTGGGGCTTTCGGCTGAGTGAAGAAGAGTGTAAAAAAGAGAAGAGAAAGATGGAGAGAGAGAGAGAGAGAGAGAGAGAGAGGAAACAGGGTGAGTTTAGTTTGATCTCATACAGTGCATAGCCAGGCTGGGCCACGGTCTCATCAATTAATCATGGTACACATCCCAGCTCTGGACGTGGTAGGAAAACTGCAGTCATGTCCCCCATTGCAGGCACACACACGCATTCATATTGATATCCACACAAGGACCTCAGAAAGGGCAGTGACTGAAAGCCATATTGATGGGTTTTTGGACAGTCTCTCACTCTGTGACTCAATAAATGTGAGAGCTGAGAGAGTTGTGCCCTTTGCCTGAGTGCTGGGGTGTTTATATAGATGGATGTGTTTGTGTCGAAACGGAGTGAATCTGTCTGCCGCTGATGAACCTGGTCTGAGTGCTTGAAATTCCAAGCAGCGCTCTGGTAAATTATTGTCTTTAAAAACCAATAAGCAAGAGCCATCATCACTGGGGCACAGCAGACCACATCCTATTCCACTGGTCTGAATTATCTCAGTGTGAAAAGCATATACGATCATATTCAAATATTGTACTGCAAGTGTGTTGGATTTTATGTAACGCAATTTTATATCACACCTGGGTATACATTTATCACCGATAACAACCAAATATTGCTGATGATGCTTTTAGCTTCAAAGAACCATCCGACTCTCATACAGGGAAAAGCCATCTTTTTAATGAGCTAAACTTTCATAGTCATTAATTATGCCCAGCCCTTTCATAATTATGTTCCACATGAGTACATTCATGCTGCACTGCATGAAATGAATGTGAACATTTGTATTACAGCTGATGCTAACATCTCTCAGCATCATGTGGGTTGCAGTCTTAGATCTCAACAACACTGAATAAGAAAATCTGTGTTTAAGACACAAACCTGCTCAGGCAGCAGCAAGTGTCCCAGATAAAGATGGCACATTATGTTCCTCAGTTCAGTTCAGATGGGAGTATTTTCTGCTGGTAGACCCAGCCTCAATGAGTAAATCTAATTTGCAGGGCTGAGGAACACAGGCTGGAGGTTAATTTAATTTACACTGCTACACTTGTATTGGTAAGAGTTCTTTTTTTTTTGTATAACTAATGTACCAGGACTGGAACACGATAATGGATGAATCATCTCATAATTAAAATGATGAATCCAGAGGTAAACCCCTAACCTTAAGAGACTTTGGTTCAGCAATCTGGTAACATAAATGTTTCTTTTTTTAATATTAAACTAACCACTGATCTGATCTCTTCCTGCTAGAGTTAAACATAAACTAACAGACATGAAGAGTTCGACATTAAAGAATTGCACAAATGGTACATGTATGAAAGCAAAGCAGAGGTGGTAAGTGACTAAGTAAATTTACTCAAGTATTGTACCTAAGTATAGTTTTGAGGTACACAGTCTGTAGGTAACAACACAATTTTACCAAAATGTTAACCTTTGACAATTTGCCAACAAATCTGGACTAGAGTTCTACATTTATGTTATCACCAGCATCAGATTGTACATTGTTTAAAATACACCATTTTCTATGTCAAGTACCTTTACTCAAGTCAAGTCAAGTAACATTTAGAGCATGTACTTTAGTACTTATACTTGAGTAGAAAACTAAAGGGTACTTCTAATTACAGTGGAATATTTCTGTGGGCAACTACTTGCAGTACTGAGTTTGTGTATTTTATACACATCAGCAAGAAAGTAGATGGCAGATTTCCTGATTTGTGATTATGGTAGAATGGATTGTCAAACCTATTATTGATTATGGAATTGAACAGCCAACAGCATTTTTTTTTAAAAACAGTACCTTTATATTAATAATATTTTGGGTGTAACTGTTGGTTTGTTTCATAACATTTCATGTAAATCAGGTGATATAGTTTCTGAGAAATCAAAAGAGTAATATGGATGGATATCAACTAGCATGTAATGGTTTTCACTGTTTATAAAGTTATAAAGAGTTATGAAAACTGTATCATTGAAATGTGATGCTGTAGCCTTTAAGATCACCAAATGAAAATATTTAAGCAGCTGTATATTGTAGCTGTATATTGACAAACTATCACCAGTGAATCACTACCATGTATATGCACATATCAGCCATAGTTGTAGGGACACAGGCAAACCAAGGATGTCTAATTCAAGTCCTCTTCAACAACCAGACTTGTGGTGACCTTTACCAAGTCAATTAACCCCAATTCCTCCAGTATAACTGCTCAGTTTTACACTCACACGCACATAGAATGAGGAAGTAGTGAAAACTGCACGACATGACCTGTTCTTGGTGTGGACGTGATGACAACTTCAAAATGAAACACAAATCTCTGAATCATCAGAAATAACACGGGGCCCATGAAAAGCATCAGGACTGACACTAATGCAGTGTGAGTGCTGAGCTGGGTTGTGCTGAGCGACAGTGGAGTGCAAGTGGGAACCGAACAAAGGGAATGAGGCCTGAAAGAATTCAGCTGATTGCTGGAGGGGATCTAACTTGTCATTCAGGAATATAGTCACCCCGCAGCAACATATAACACTGACAAAAATGATAGCAACAATGCATACTGTAGAAATAACCTTAATATAAAGTCATGTTTAGCATGTAACGAAAATGGTCTTACATTGTTTGCAACTAAATCAAATTTAATTAAAAAGCCACTAATATGCAAACATGATGATTCATGACCCAGTTTTGTGGACACAGGTAAACATAAAAAATTAATGACACACCTCTGGGCAGATTTGCAGTGAGGCATCAGGCATACTCAGTCTGCGTACAAATCCACTTCCACTGGTGAAGAAGCGGTCAGCACCACTGCCCCAGGTACCACTGATGGGGCGTCCTGTGTTGTAGAACATGAAAGTGTCACTGCCAGAGGTGGCTGTCAGGCAGGTCTTGTAGCAGTAAGTCTTTGTTAGGGAGCCGTTCCCACGCACTTCAATGTAGTGAGGCTCCACTTTAAGGTCTCTACGAAGCACCACATTGTTATTGGGTTGTGCTCCGGCGGCACCACCGCCTGCCCCACCAGCGCTCACACTGCTGTTCCCACCATCTGGAGGAGGCTTCTGTGACACACAGCAAGGAGAGCAGGACCCTGGCTGGGTGCAGTAGGCATGACATCGGACAATGGCCAGCACCACCACCGTAACCAGGAAAACAAAGGTGGTGGCGCTCAAAGCCACAATCAAGTAGAGGGTCACATTGGAGAAAAGCAGTGTGCTGTGAGGCCGGATTATTCTCTTGGGGTCAGGAACCACTTTGGGTGGTATCTCCATAACAGCCACATTGATCGTGGCGGTGGAGGTGAGAGGAGGCTGCCCATGATCCTTCACCACTACAGTTAGAGCAAAGGAGGTGGAGTTGTCCTCCAGGATCCTCCGAGTGGTCCTGATCTCACCAGTGTGTTCATGCACCTTGAACAAGTCCAGGTCAGTGGCTGTCTCCAGCACATACATCAGCCAGGCATTTGGACCGGCATCTGCATCATACGCCACCACTTTGGTCACCAAGGCACCGGGTTCTGCATTCTTTTGTACTGTCTCCAAGGAACGCGTGCCATTGCCGGGAGGGCTGACTACCAGTGGTGCATGGTCATTCTGATCCATGATGTAGATGTAGACAGTGGCGACTCGGCTGAGTGGAGGAATGCCCCCATCTTGGGCTTTGACCTGGAAGTGAAACTCTCTCAGTGACTCATAGTCAAAGGCGCGCAGGGCATAAGCCTCCCCTGTATCCGCCTTAACAGACACATACGAGGTGACGGGGATGCCATGGTTGTTGTCATTGAGCACCGTGTAGGTGATGCGTGCGTTCTCTTTGATGTCTGCATCTTGAGCTTTCACTGTACACAAAGAGGCTCCGGGGGAATTGTTCTCAGCCACATAGACTGTGTACGAAGTCTGCTCAAATCGTGGTGGGTTGTCATTGACATCAGCCACATCCACCTGTATGGTCTTCTGGGAGGATAGGGGAGGATTTCCTCCATCTGTGGCACTCAGAGTGACATTGTAGGCATCAGTGGTCTCGCGGTCCAGGAAGGCTGAGGTAACCAGAGTGTAGTAATTTCTGAATGACTTGATCTTGAAAGGAAGGCCTGCTGGGATCTCTAAGCTCACCTGCTTGTTAGCGCCAGAGTCTCGATCAGTAACACTAATGAGGGCCACAACTGTGTCAGCACGAGCATCCTCTCTCACAGGGCTCGACAAAGATGACAACACTATCTGAGGGACGTTGTCATTCACATCCACCACTTCTACTACTACCTTACAGTGTGCTGCCACAGCCCCAGGTCCCTTATCCATCGCCTGGATGTACATCTCATAGGAGTTGGTCTCTTCATAGTCAACATTGCTCCTCACTCTTATTTCTCCTGTATTAGTGTCCATGCTGAACATCTGCCTCACTCTCTCTGGAGTGTAGCTGCTGAAAGAATAATAAACCTCTCCATTTGTACCCTCATCCAGATCAGTTGCATTCAGTTTAATTACCAGGGTGTCTTTGGGCGAATTTTCCAACAGTTTCACCTTATACACTGAGCTGTCAAACAAGGGAACATTGTCATTTGAATCCAGGACCCGGATATTGATTTTAGCCGTGCCTGTTTTCTCTGGTGTTCCACCGTCCACGGCACTTAAAATTAATTGGTGGTAAGGCGTCTGCTCACGATCGAGGGGCTTTTTGAGCACAAGCTCGATGTGCTTTGTATTTAGGGAGGGCTTGTTAGATACCAGCGCGAAATGGTCGTTCGTACTAAGCTGATATATACGAACTGAATTGGACCCAATGTCTGGGTCCTCGGCGTTTTCAATTGGGTAACGAGACCCTGGTAAAGCAGATTCTGTGATTTCCAGTTGATACTCGTCTCTGGGGAACTGCGGCGCATTGTCATTGGCATCCACAATTTCCACCTCGACGTGGTGCACCTCAGTGGGGTTTTCGACCATCACCTCCAGATTAATGAGGCAGGTGCTGGATAAATCACACAGTGCCTCTCTGTCGATCCTTTCATTGACAAGTAATTTCCCATTTTTAGGGTTGACAATCACGTAGCGTTTACCGCTGTTGGAGGTTACTTTAATTTTTCGGGTGGCGAGCTTTCGAATATCCAGCCCCAAGTCATGCGCCAGATCACCGACCAATGCCCCATTTTCTAGTTCTTCCGTAATAGAATATCGCAATTGTCCAAACGAAAGGCCACAAAATAATGAAAATATCACAAAATAAAAAGGCACAGTATTTCCTATCCAGTTGCATATCCCCGCCACAGCCATTGCAAGCTCATAGGATCCGCAGACGGATTAAACGCAGCCTTCCGCCTTTTCAGCTTGCAGTATCTTGCATCCCAGCACCTCATTAAGGTGAGCTAATTGGTCTCCCGGTAAATGAAACAGAAGCCGCTCATCCATTGTGTTACCCGGCTGAGGTGAATCCTCTCCAGCGCACCCATATTTTCTTTGTCCGTGATGCGCTTTTTTTTGTCTCCAATGCGCGCTGCTGACGGGTGTGTTTCCCTGCCGCTGGAGCCGTGAAATCCGTCAAGTCAGTCGAAATTAACCAAAGATTGGACCGGAAAGGCAGAGCACACCTTTCGAAATAAAGTGATAGAACGTGTTGCTCCTGTCCTCCACCAAGCAAAGTTCAGATGAAGTGCTAGCAGAATAAAACCTCTGTTTTATTTTATTTTTTTTAGTTTACGCTATGAAACGGTTGTGAGTCAACGTTTGTTGAGGGCTCATTTGAAATGTTTTAACAATTATTATGAAGTCATACTTTTGCATTTAGAAGAGGATATTAGATTATTTTATTTTGAATGACCATACAGCACATTTTCTGTATGTATGTGTTTTATTTTTAATTTATGGTCACCTTAAATGTATTTCAAATCAGCATATTTAAAATGTTCATTAAAATGTTCAGATTTATTTTGAAAGCGGTACCGGTGATTGTGTCATTCAGTGTAGCTGACTTGACCTTGACAGGACAGCATCCCACCCTAGCGCGCACTCAGCCTCCTGCTCTCTTCTCTCCAGTGTGGCGCAGCTCCCCTCCTCCCTCCCCAAGCATTTCTCTCTTCTCATCCTTCATTTGCGATGTCGGTGTATGGTCTGGGATCTAATAGACTAGCAATTTAATGAGAATAAAGAATGGAGACCCTGCAAAACGGCTTTAAGCATGTTTATTTATTCACTGACACCATCCATTCCATAAATTACAAAAACTGTGCAGCACACGAATGAAAAAAAATGTTAAATCATTAATATATAACACGAATATTTTATCAATATAATATTTTAATGCTACTTGCTTGCTTGCACTGTTGCTCAGAATGGTAAGGTAAAGGCTAATGTGCAGAACATTCAACATCGCCACCTCCACAAACATGAAAGCTATAAGGAAAAACGTGGTCACAATCATAGACACATGTTTGGGGACTCGTTTGTCCTCCTTTGTCTGTGGTGTAGTCTTTAAGATGCTTAATTTGCCGGTAGCGATTCTGCTGCGCAGCCTTAACGCATGGCGAGCGTTTAGGCAAGACGCAACAGAAAGAATTGCATTGCCCTGACAATCACAACCTTCCATCCACATGGATCCCTGTCAGTGGCAGACCTCAGACTGTCAGGTCACATAATCGTATTTAGCATGCCCTTGTTGGACCCCATAAAGCGGGAGTCTCATTTCCTGTTTAAATATGAGGACGGGAACAAGGCTGGTGTCTGCCGCATGGTTTGAAATTGAAGTTCAGTTATATATTTGTTTTTATTCTGGATGTTAATTTTATTTTGGAAAAGGAATGCTAAGGCACTGGTTTTGTGGTTTGGATGTTAATGGTTTGTTAATGTTCACAAATGGATTGTGTAGAGCACAATTCAGGAATGTGTATCACAGTAAAATAAGTGTCAGCCAGTCACTTCAGTACCAAGGACAGCTCCTCAGGCTCCACGAGGTGACCGAATGAAGAAATGTGGCTGCAACAAAACACTTTGCATCCAAACACATATGGGAACAACTGTAGAATTACTGGTTATTTTGTTTGTTTTGTGGTTTAAAATTACTATTTTGTTATGATCACTACTGAGTTTAGATGGGTGCAGGGAAGATTTCAATACTTGAATTCAGTAGTTATCTTTTTTTTGTTATTCACTTATATCTAAGCCATGTAGAAGTGGCCATTTGGGTCACAATCTGCTTAGCTGTATTTATATGACAATATTTTCTAATTGAGTAAAATGTCAACACTGTGGAAACAAATAACAACCCCCCAGGATAATGTAACAAATACGGAATTGCATATTCATGTGTAAATGGATTGAAAGTGCTATTTTATTTTAAGCTTTAACCTTAAAATATAACCAAATTCCTTAATGTATTATGTTTAACTCTCTAACATGGATTTTTATAGAAACATATTGAAGGAGCAAGTGAGTCATAAAAAATTAGACTAAACAGGGATTGCTACGTCAGTAACCACAGCTCTCTTGTGTAAAATTTGGGGTAGAGTCCAGAGATAACCGCGATCAGACAGTGAATGGTTTAACAGCCATGGTTTCATGTAGCAGAAAGGAAACTGGAGGGAAGTCACTGAATATAAAACACACAGCTTTTAGCTGAGTAACAAGGAACAGTAGCTGTAGACGGTATCTTTCTCATAAGCATCAAATTCACTAAAAGTAAAGAGTCAGTACCAACATTTTACTGTGAAAGCAGAGCTACATTATTTTAGGCTGAAGCTAGAATCTGAGAAATCCGTCCAAAACAGACTAGCAAAGTCGGTCACAGCAGCTGGCACTGCGAGAGCCTGTTCTGATAGCCTTAAGCAGAATAGATCACTGATCATCTGATGGAGGGGAGCCATAATGTCTCTTTTGAATAATCTGTGCAGAGTCAGCTGGATCACTAAGATGCTGTCATAATAACAGAAGTTTTATCTTTTTTTTTTTTTTTTACCTGACAAGACATTATATAAATAAAAAACACAACAACATCTAGACTTTAAATAACAACAAAAGTTAAAAAGGAAAGGATGTATGTCAGATGGATGCCTTTAAACTAATCCGCAGCACAATTCTGCAAACTGTGCCTGTTTTTCCATAATGGGAACTGGAACTACTCATATTAATGACATCAAAATTGTAGAATTTTATATATATATTATTATCATATGTTATATTTATATGTATTGTCCTTACATGTGGAAGATAACAGCCATTGACCTCTTAATGTTTGAGCATGAAAACATTGTGCTACATTCACAGAATATGCATTCCCATTCAAATATGCACTGCTGATTTTTCACCTGCCTGGTTAAAGGAACCATTTTGGATTTGTTGCATAAGACTACGAAATTATGTTTCCATAGCAACAACAGTTTGATGAATGTTTCAGTGGCAGCAGTGATCGACATTTTCAAATTTGATATATAGTCCCTGTTGGACAGCTGGAACGCAGCTTGCATGTAGCAAACTAAAACTAAAAACTAAAAAACTAAAAACTAAACCACCAGCACAAATTGGCCAACATGAACTAGTGCATCAGTGACCTGATGACAAGGACAGACCACACATTAATGACCAGCCACAGGCGTCACTTAAGATGGAGCCTACACTGCACTCAACTCCATCGCAGTACTTCATCAGACTGGCCTCTACACAGACTACGTCAGTCGTCTGTTCCCTGTGTTTGTGAAGCAGTTTTTCTATACTCATGTTTACACTTCTTTATATAAATATTATAACAGAAGACATAAATTCTCTCTGATTCACAGCAGCGTTTGTCTCATAAAATCCTTGTGATTTAATACAAAAGCAACAAGACATTTGTTGTCTGTGGAGATTTCATGTATAAATCACAGACTTTGCAGATGCAGCAATAGCTTTGTATTTCTGTCTTGTCCAGGGTGTGTCTCCAAATCAGAATGACAAACTCTTCATATTTATTTCTTCTGCAATGCCATGATGTCACAAAATAAAACACATGACGCATCAATCCTTGCCCTGACCTCTGTTTAAGCTTCACTTTGTGGGACACTTGCTGGAGACCTCTTCACTTCATGTCTTCGCTTCCTTCCAACTGGAGCACAAACCAAAGCTCTAGGTGATAAGACTCATGACCCCACTGTGTGTGGGCTCCAGTCAGGGTATCTCCTCTGCTGATCTGACTCACTCACACAAATGGGTCAAGCTTCCACAGTCTGTCTCACACTTTGACTGATATTGTTGGAATGATAATAACAACATAGGTTTATATGTCAAACATCACACAGGTTGAAGCAATAAAGATAACATTTTCTACTAGTGGTGTCCTCAGATATGGACATAATTACCTCTG
>JAUBNQ010000006.1:5965556-5976674 GCA_032353495.1 Ctenopoma kingsleyae
GAGTATTTTTTGTGCCTACAGTACCTCGTACATGTGCAGACACTGATAAACGTTTCTAGCATGAAAAGTCTGACATAGTCTAATTATATAAAAGCTTTAGAATTTATTCTTAAAAATTCTATCAGATGACAAGTGTTGTATCTACGGTTTACATTTATTATAGTATCCAAATCCTTTTGTCACACAGGATGACGCATCACTGCCCTCACATACCCCACATACTCCAGGCTCTGCCCACAGACAGGGGGCACCAAAGAACACCTTCTGCTGAAAAAAAAAACACGGCATGCCAAAGCTTGAACTGACTATTGCCATCTGCAGCATAGGCAGGAATTGGCCTCACAATAATATGGACAAAGGACAAACGGCAGCATTACATGAATTAATATAAGAGACTAGTTTTAAGGTTAAGATTGGTAAGTCTGTTATATACTCTGAAACGGATTTCAAATAGATTTTTGTGGTGACCAGATCTAGATAAGATGGAGAAAATCCACATAATCTCCTCAAAATATGCTTAAGCAGCTTGGATTCATCTATGATTTTTTTAAATTTTCTAGTCTATGCATCAACTGTCAAACATACTTCTACTACATACTGTCTACCAGTTTAGCTCAAACAAAGGCATGTCTCTGATTGTGAAGGAGGCAGATTTAAAGTCATTACCACCTCTTTCCCCTTTAACATGCTTTGTATAGTTATATAGACAGCCTTAACAACCTCTACAGTCTATTTATTGATTTCGTAGACCAGCTGTATTTTGCTCGGGGTCATTTTGGGACCACATCCTTACCTAACATGCACTGAGCAGAGCAAACACTTCTGATAGGTCACCAGCCCATCACAGAGCCAGAGGTTTCAGTACAGGTGAATGTTATTGTAGTGATAGAGTGAATGTTAGCATGAGAATCAAACTGATTTGCCATTTTATTTTATTTTATTTTATTTTATTTTATTTTATTTTATTTGCTTCATTTAATTTACTGAGCAAATGTATAAGTGGCTATTCACAGCTGCTCTACATACTACACTTCAATACAATACTGCATGTAGAAATAATTGGTGTAAACATTTTACAGGGCGTCCTGCAGAGTGAAATGTTTAATAGTAAAGAAATCTAATTTTACAAAAAGTGCACTTTTGCATCCCATTGTCCTGATTTACCACAACAGAGTTAAACAAGAGCAATGAGCAGCACTAGTTCGGAAAACGTAGACCACTGATGAGTAGGAAGTATTAGAGCAATACTCAGCACACACGAATGTAGCCACAAGTGCACTACTTATTTCAACTGACCTACTTCTGATTCTTTTAAAGCACAAGTAACCAAAGGTCCTCAAGGCCTTCAATGTAGTATACTGCAAAATCTGCAAGGGCTGGAGTGAGTTGTAACCAACATCCTGCATGATATATCTGATATATGTCTGAAATTTGCCTGATTACCACTATATTACGTATTTGTGTCTGAGTGAGTGTGAAAACCCAGTAGGAACCTTGTATGCTAGCTAACTCTATAGCAAACTGAATTATTAAGGTAGGCACAAGGAGACCTTGTTGGTGTTGACTGAATTGCTAGTTATCATACAAATGCATGGACTCTCACACATGACAAAGCTATCAGTCTACTGTGGGACTTCATACTCAAAGTCCTGTGTGGTCACAGTGAAGCGCAGGCTTTGCAATTTGGCTCTAGGCTTTTACTAATCCTGACAAAGCTATTATTTGTCTGTTCTGCAATTTGAACTGCAGGCGCATCTCCTTTATTTAGTTTTCAATTTCCAAGAATTAGCACAGAGTGTTATACGGGGAAACTGGGTCAAAATGTGCGTATGTGAGGGAGTTCCAGACAGAAGAAGAGAAAGAGAGAGAGAGAGAGAGAGAGAGCATGTGTGTCACAATCCAAAAGTCACTTTTGGTAACTTCAGTTTCATTTTGCACAAACAACAACACAACAGAAAGACAGATTAAAAAGCTTTATTCAAACTAGCATGATCAGGCAGAATATTTAAGCCAAAAAGCAACATCAAAATCTGACAACTAACTAGACTTGAAAAAAAAAAAGAGCTAGGCCATTCTCTCCCATACTGTCTTTGATCCACTAAGTGGGATGGAACTGGATTACGTTTGATGAAATTCTCAAAGCATACTGTACAATCTGAAATTAGCAGAGGAAAAACTGAGCTGTGTACACAAATGACAAATAACACTTTTACTATACCAAGCACAAGCACCTCCTGTGCCATTCGATCACAGTGAATACAGAAGATATCAAAAAAGTCTACTGTATAAAAAACACAAAGTAAAAAGCTGTTCAGTTTACAGTAAATGCATCTACTGGTTCTAAATAGAACATCTGTTCTGAAACCAAAAGGCCCGAGCCCCTGTTCAACACACAGAACAAACAGTTCAAGGTGGTATTTTATCATGGGTATAACTGTCATTTGTAATACTGTATTAAATGCCATTATTTCATTCATCAACAGTCACATATATACATCTGTGAATGCAGAAGGCACACAAGGAGCTAATCATATGTGCAACTTGTTAATTCTTTAAACACTGTTGGAAACAACTGGTTCAGTCATTGATTGCACAAACAACATGCACTCCACAGCAAGAGATCTCTCATTTAGTGACATCTTTAGTCTGACAGACAGACAGCCAGCTGTGTTTATGTCTGAGCAGCCCGGTGTAACAGTAAGAGAGGAAAAGAGAGGTTCAATTTCACTGACTCGCAATATGTACCTCGATACATCTGCACTGCATTACTGAGTGAGTGCTGAGATCATGTTTAGATTCAGTGCATATTTCAAAGTGCTGTCATCTGCTTTTTATGCACTGCATCTGTGTGTTTAGCAGCACTTATACAAGGTTACCACCTGAATACTGCAGCTATAAATAACACTATCTTCTCCTTCCTACAATCCAATTTCCCTAGCTCACCCAGTTAGATTTAATAATTTAGCACCCTAATGAGTGGTCATATTAAGCTCCTTGTTTCTGAGAAATTAAAGTCCTGGGCTTCACAGTAGTGCAACAGCACTACCTCTGAGGTCAAGAAAAGCACTCTTGTTTCAGTTTAACTGATGTACACTATCAAAACAATATCATATGCACTTAACTACAAATATGCAACACAAAATGCCATTGAAGAAGCTCACAAAAAGCAGCATTAAAAGTTAATACATAAAATATCTATAAAAACGTGAATATTAATTAAACAATATCCTGCCTGGACCATATATTTCCTTGTACCATGGCAAAGATAAATACATTTTAATAATCATTTTAAGGATCACACTGTTTTCAATAAACAGAGTATTTATCATTATAAAATGTGTCTTTTTTATATATTTTGGTTAATGTAGTTTTTTTTTTTATTAATACAGTTTGCTCTCTGTGAAATTACTGAATGCAGTTAATATTTAAATTGCCATTTCTATCAGTCTGGGAAAAAAAATAGCAGTGAATTCGCATTTTACCCTGTTGTTTGAATGTTTTACTTGATGTCTGTCTGGCATTGCTCCAGTCTGCGATGTCAGAATACCTCTGAATAAAATTGAAATTTCATCTGAGAACAAAACTCCCTCTTGCACCCAACAAGAGGAGACAACCTGAAACAGTGTGTACAGATTTTGAACAAAAACATTTTTCAGACAGTTTTTTAAATCAATATTTGAATGTTTTCGTGTCACTATAATACATCCCAGTCAGCTCACACTTGTATGTATTGCACACCTAGTGTTAGTCAAAGGTGTTTTTTCTTTTAGATTTCTATAGAAGTACAATATCTACAGTCAAATAAAAAAAAACTTTTTATTTCCTATGCTTGTTTGTGTTTTAGTTTTAGTTTTCTTTCATTCTTTTTTTTCTCATGTTCACACATTCATCACTGTTAAGTACAATAACCATTGTAAAAAAAAAACTAAAAAAAACAAAGGTTTAATCACTGCTTATTTTCATTGGAAAGGGCAAGACTTAATGTTTCATTAAAAAAAAAAAGAAGAAAAAGAAAAGGAAAACATCAAGTGCAAGACCTAAATCAATGACATAACCAGCTACAGTTCAGTTATTTATCAGATTTATGGAAGAATCATATTTACCCTGATTCATATGTGTGTTTATGATTAGATGGGTTTTGAACTTTTGCTTAAAAGATGTTGCATGATTGTGACTTAAGTATGAGGTGAGCTAATGATGGTTTGTAGAACTACAGCACAGAGAATAAACCCTGGAGAAAAGGCAAATTTGTCCACTGAGGAGGTTCAAAGCACAAAAGGAGGGAATGTTTTACCACGAGGCCACTCTAGTAATGTCTGGAAATTCTGTCATACGTGATTTGAGTTCTATGTCCAAGTATTTTGAACATGCAGATTCATGCGTAAAAGAGAAAAGAAGGTATAAATCTGAGGTGATTATTGGTTGATGTTTGTATGGGGGATTGGAGGAGCTGGAGAGAAAGAAGAGTTGGAGCAGAGAGACTGAGGGAGGACAGTTGTTTTACATCTTCTTTGTGAGTCACAGGGAAGAGTTTCAGCCAGAGACTCCCATGAAGAGATGATTATATCATGGCAGTTCTCTTCTGGGTTCCTGCTAAGAGATAGAACATAAAATTAGCCACAACAGAAAGTCAGCCTCAGTATAAACTTAGTATAGAAAGTCCTCACTCATGCAACAGTGGATTGTGACTGGTTACTGCCACCATCATTGACATGTCACTGGGTTTCAGGGACATTAAGTACAAGAGTAAATCAATAACTTGTTTCTATATTTTGGTATATTTTTTTTGTTTTGAAAAGCAGTGTAAAATAAAATATAACAAAGCCAAAAATTACTACAGGGAAGCATAATGTGTAAATAAAGCATGCACAAGCAGGCATCACAATGTGGTATTTGGTTTTTGGTGGGCCAATGTTACATGTATAAAGGGGGGAGGGATAGGCTCCAAGTGACTGTAAGGCATTGGCCACAGATTTGAAATGTAGTGTAACAGAGCTAATTTGCAGGGTTGTGAACATAGTCGATGAAGTCACTGCTCTTAGGTACTTTACATGGTGACAACCTATTGAGGACAATTCATTCCCTAATCCTTTTTTTTTCTATCTGTGCCATCACTTTGCCCCGAATCTCTCCCAAGCTACCCAGATGTGCACAACACAAATCTGACCTGCAGCCAATTTTATTCTAATCTCAGGTCTCAGTATAAGCTGATACTTTCTCACTTGAGAGACTGGCCAATTTATATTTTAGAACCCAAAATAACATTGCATTGCAGGGTTAGATTTATGAAGGAGACAACCTGATCGGGGACAAATGGAGTTATTAGATTCTGTTCTACTTTATCTGAAATAAATATGCTGACCAAAGGATTACACAAAGACTTTGGAGCTGTGACAGTCTGTCAACCTAATTTTTGAGGAAAACCAAATAGGAAAGGTTAAAAAAGGTCTATACAAGTATAGTGGCTCTACAGAATGCAGTTAGCAACCAGCATACCTCCAGTTGTAGAATGGACTTCCTTTCATTTTGAGTACTTAAGAACAGAAAAAAGAGACAAGTTCAGTTGTGCGTGTGAAACTCAGACACTCAAGCTCACTCTTTACAATACATACACATCATACACAAATGTCTCTCTTGCTCTCCATATGCACCTGTGCATTAATGCATATTCATATTGTTTAATCTTTCAGAGCACCACTTGTTTCAGTTTAGTCTGCAGGTGCAGCTGTACAAAAACAAACACCATCTGGATCAGTATCAGCAGGTCTACACTGATTATAGTCTGCTGTGTGCAAAAGGGTTGCCGGAGATTCCACAGACCTCCAGCACAGTGCATCTCACTTTGTATAACAACACGTGTTGTACTTGAAGAGAACTCCTCCATGTCTGGGTTTCTTTGAAGTGCTCCCCCTCTTACGCCTACTAGTTATGCTCTGATTGTGTGTTGTACTGCATCTGCAGTAAATGACCTACATACCACATAAGACATCAAATATGGCACATTTTCATTTTAGGGTTTGACCTAATTATGCAATAAAAGTGAAGATAGATTTTTTTTTTTGTTGCGTCGGAAATATTGTGCCCTAGAGTCCATGACATATTTAATACAGTATGTCTATGTATATGTGAATGTGTGTGTGTGTGTTATGTCAAGAAAATAATGCTCTAATACCATATGTTACCATGGAATGTAAGCACAATACATGGAAAATTAAAGTATTGTACTTCTATGAGTACTTTAATCTGAAGTTATCTGTTTATTTCACCCCACATTAGTGATAGAGGTGCTAAAATAATGAAACATTAGGGAATCATTAACAAAATAATTCCTAAAAGGAAGGGGAAAAAAAACTTGTGGAGCTGGGAACTTGTTCTTCGGTCCACCTGTTCCTGGGACATTTGAGCATTTTCAGTGGCATTTTTTGACATTGAAAGAACAGTCTCCTTATGTAAGAAAAATAATGTCTGTCAGTCACTAACGTCAGGTGAAAATCACCTGGACACGTGCTTGATTAAAAAAACAGGGATTGGAGCAGGGAAGTACGCCTGCCTTCATTGATGTCAGTGAGAAGCTTAAAGCTACCTGAGGACCCAGGCCAATCAGACAACGCTGGAAAATCATGTGAACAAAATTTGGTGGGAGAAAATCTCCCAACGATAGTGTTCTAGGCTTAATAAAATGTGTATAAAGTAACATACAGAATGATACCCAACACTAAAAATGTTCCTAATTTTGCACCTGACCCATGTAAAAAGTATTTATAAATATAAATTGTTTATATAGTCATGAGGAACTTCCACAGAAAATACCACAAAACCTTTATTCAGCTACCAAGAACTTTCTATACACAATAAATACTTTTTCAGTTCCATTGAAAGCTTCCTTTCAAAATAACCTTTCACATCTTTTCATCAATTTGACTAATGACACTGAATCACAACCAGACCCAGCTACCATTTCGTTTATACATACCTCCAGCGTTGATGCTCTGGAGTCTGTGGTCTCACTTGGCCCTATGCTTCTGGGTATACTGGACACGAAATACCCAGCTCCTTTAGGAATTATGGGCTGTCTCACCACCACTTTGCCTTTCCTGGTCTCTGCAAGGAACAAACTGTACCAGTAGGCATCACTGGAAATCAGGGTGGAGTCTGCAATGGTGGAGCTTCTCTGGCTGATCACGCTGTTCCTGCTGATCACGCTGTTCCTGTTGGCTGGGGGGATCTTGATGGCCTTTGGCTTTGGTTTTTGACACTTCAGCACAATAATAACCAAGATGGTTATCAGTAGCAGAAATGACACAGCCCCTAAACCAATGACTAAGTACAGGTTCAGGTCTGTGAACACATCGTATTCCAATGGCAACTCTGTAGTCTCTGAAAAGGACATGACATGTTCCACTGTTGATATCTTGATGGTGACAGTCGCAGAGAGAGCAGGTTCACCATTGTCTTTGGCTACAATCACAAGCCTCTGTTGTCTTGGGTCTCTGTAACTGAACATCCTCGTTGTCCGGATTTCACCGTTATACTGATCCAGGCTGAAGAGGCTTGCATCGCTGATCTGCAGGAGCTGGTAGGTGACCCTGGCGTTCTGCTCAGAATCTGCATCAATAGCAATCACTTTGGCCACCAAGTGTCCCTTATCAGTGGACCTCGGTATCACCTCCTCTACAAAAGAGCCCTGCGCCCGCCATGGAGACACAATGAGAGGAGTGTTGTCATTTTGATCCAGAATGATGATGTGAACTGTCACATTGCTGCTCAGTGGGGGAACACCAGAGTCTCTAGCCTCAATGTGGAAAAGAAAATCTCTCTCTCTCTCATAATCAAAGGTCTTCAGCGCGTAAAGATCACCATTCTCAGGGTTGATGGAGAACAGCATTGACATAGACGTGTTTACAATCTCTTTCTCCATTATGAAGTAAACCAAGTACTGGTTCTCATTTAGATCTGGGTCAAACGCGCTCAGAGATGTCAGTAATGCCCCTGGTGAATTATTTTCCACAACATGGATTGTGTAGAAGGACTGGGGGAATGTGGGTGCATTGTCATTGACATCTAGGATCTCTAAATTAATGGTCTCATTTTCAGATAAGGGCGGGGACCCTTTGTCTGTCACTCTCAGTGTGATGTCATATTTGCTAATTATCTCTCTGTCCAGCGGCCTTGAAATTAGCAGCTCAAAATAACCCTCTGAGGATTTGTTTAGGGTGAATGGTAAGGTTTCCTGTTGATTCAAAGTGAGCACAACTTCCCCGTTGACTCCAGAGTCCCTGTCGCTGACACTGACCACTGCAATTAGCGTCCCCACGGAAGTATCCTCACTCAGAGAACTTTTCAGAGACTTGATGGTCACCTCAGGGTAGTTATCATTCAGGTCTGTGACAAAAACCATGACTTTACAGTGTCCCGACAGCGGGTTCGCCCCTCTGTCCTGAGCTTGTATGTGCATCTCAAAACTTTGACTCTCTTCATAATCAATCACGCCTTTCACCTTGATTTCACCTGAGTTTGGATCAAGTGAGAAGAGCTCTTGTGTCTTCTCTGAAGTGTACAGAGTATATGAGTATATTAACTGAGCGTTTGTGCCTTCATCCAAGTCTGATGCGTTTAAGGTCATGACCACTGTCCCTGCAGCCGAGTTCTCTGAAACGTTGACTGAAAATACTGACTGACTGAACAGGGGGGCGTTGTCATTGATATCCAGGACATTAATAATTATGCTGGCTGTGCCGGAGCGAGGAGGCACCCCACCATCCACCGCGGTTAAAATCAAATTATGAACCGCATGCTCCTCTCGATCCAAATTACCACTGAGAACCAAATCGACATATTTGGAGCCATCGCTACCAGCTTGTATATCGATGTTGAAGTATTTGCTCTCACTGAGATAGTAGGTCTTGATTGAATTCGCCCCCACATCTGCATCCACGGCGTTTGTCAATGAGAATCTCTCACCGGGAGGGGTTGCCTCCGAAATGTCCAAGTGCATTGTCTTTCTGCGAAACAATGGAGCGTTATCGTTGATGTCCATAATTTCTAACTCAATGTTAAAAATGCGAATGGGGTTTTCAAGTATGACATCCATTTTCAGAAAACACGAGGTTGTTTTAGTGATGCAAATGCTTTCCCGGTCTATCTTCTCGCGGATTATCAGCTCCCCCGTCTCTTTGTTGATGTCAAGGTAATTTTTGCTGTGGATGACATCGAGCTTTGCTCTGCGCTGCACCAAACTGCGAACATCCAGACCCAAATCTGTGGCCAGATTGGCAACAAAGGAGCCCTCTTCCATCTCCTCCGGAATAGAGTACCGAGTAATGGAAAGCGCAAATCCCCATAGTGTAATAAATGTAAGACCAAGCACTATCAATCGTGTCCGTAAAGGTACAGTGATGACCGCCATCATTATGGTATTTTTAAAGAATAAATGAATCAGATCTGCCCTTACGATCAAGTCGTCTTGATAGAGGGGAGCGCCGATGTCATTCTTGCCTCCGCGAGTTGTAGCTGTAGCTGCAGTAGGCCATGCACGGTGCAGCACCGCTGGAGGAGCTGGGCTCTCACAGCATTGCTCTGCAGGGGCGTACGCAACATTTGTGCAGGCTGCCTGGGTGGCCTCACTGAAATGAAGAAAATGCATACTTTACATCAAAACATACATAAATAACAAAAGAAGATGAAACAAATGAATTAAAACGTTTATCTGCTCATTTGTTCACAATTATTAAACTTTCAGTGAACATTAAAATTCATTATATATTTAGAATAATTTAACTTCTGCAAAAATTAACTCAGGATATATGCATGGATAGATTACTGAACTGTACTACTCAGGGGGGTCAGGGGGCATCTGAAGACACAAAAATTGAAAAAGAACTGCAAAACGTCCACATAGAGAAACTAACCAATGAAAATAATATATTCAAAATGGCAAAAATGGACTACAGAACAAACACAAAGAGGCAAAAAACAACCAAAAAAGAGACACAAAATCACCAGTGGGATGCAAAATGACAAACTAGAGATGCTGAACTAGTACAAAGACAATTAAACAAGTACATACAGATGCAAAACAAGTACAGGGATACAAAATGCCCCCAAAGAGCCCAGGGGCCTGTTGTCTCATAATCTATCCATAAATATTTATGCTGGAATTTGACAAGTCATGGACATGTTTGGGATGTAAGAGATTGTATGGTTCTTTAGGTTAAGTTAAGATAGTATTCTATTGTCTAGAGAGAACAGAGGCTCCCTCTTTACAGAAGGAATATGGTTATGAAGAATATGGGTTGCAGCCTAAACTATCTACTAGCACTGTGTGTTAAATCCTAATACTGCGTACCTGTCTCAGCCTCAAGCCACCTCCCCTTACCCACTCTATTAGACACATCCATAAGTTGTAAAACTCCACTCTACAGGCATTTTCCGACCAGACAAAGGAAGAAAGCATGTGCAAATTAAAATATCAATTCATCAGCCTTAATCCAATATCAGCCAATTTAATCAATTTACTGTATATTAATGGTATGGAGGTATATGTTCTGCATTACATTGTCTTAGATTGTTATTTTTAATGAAGCATTAGATGACTGCATACCAAGGTTGTGGATGCATTAATGATGTGAGTTGAAAGCTACTGTATAACCTGATTTACTTCATTCATTATAATGTCCTCTGTTGAATTCTGTTTAATATTAATGTGATATCCTTTGTATATACTGTAGAAAAAAAATCATCCATTCATCTGTCCATCATTTATTTTTTGAAATAACTTATTGGAACAGCCTTCTTGGATCCTATGTTTAAATGTGCACTCCACATAGATGTTCTAGTATCACCATTAACAGAGCAGTTTTTCACTGTGTGTATGGGGAGAACCAGCTGAACATAGCAGAGAATAGAATTAAACATTTGTCCTCCTCAGCTGATATCTTGGCAGGAATAGTTCATCTGCAAGTCAACATTAAGTTGATCTGAATTTACCATTGTTTGCTCATATCTCACTTCTGTAGTACCAGAATACATTCAATATATGATGATATATAATAATAATAATATCAATACATTCAGAAAGACAACAGAGACTGGATGGTTTTCTACTGAACCTGAGGTTTT
>JAUBNQ010000006.1:5976774-5990872 GCA_032353495.1 Ctenopoma kingsleyae
TGTCATGCTGACTGTTCCATAGCCTGTGGAGCTTTTTCTCTCTATCATTAGCTGTGCTTGCAGCTATATTTCAATGTGTTTTTTCCAAAACTAAAGTGATTGTGTACTAATATATTGTACTGAAGAATATTAAATATTGACCATAGTCCCCAACGCCATCTAGTGACAACAAAGAGAATTACAAGAGCTATGGATATGCACCACATATGTATAAACCATTGTACATACCAACACTGTGTAATCTGTTTATAGACCTCTAATGCATTTGACAGGTTAATTAGACAGATTTAATCATACATGTTCCCTCTGCATCATAATGCATTTCAAAGGATGTTGTAATGTGAAAAAAGGCAAAGATTTGCTTAGCAAAATCAATATATTACACTTCTTAAAATCAAACTGAAGAGAAATATGCATACAGTACTAACAGACAGACAAACAAATAATCTAGGTATGGTACATGTATGTTTGAATGTAATGCTGTTTGCTTTTTGCATGCAAGTTATGACCACGGGTCATTCTTACCATTTGTTATCACGGAACAGAGGCTATACTTTGTATTTAATACTGTTTGTATATAAAACTATGTATAAAAGCATAAATAAATAAAAGACAACCCACCACATTTCCACTATAGTGAAGAGTGGGTGAGAGAAGACAGGTCAGGAATATTTGCTAATATACATATTAAAACATGAACTGAATTGAGTTATCACTTATGTACAGTATCCAGCCTGTTTAAGCATAAACCTGTCACTTTGTTAACCTTTACAAATGAATTAAAACGTTTTCAAGCTAAATTAGATCTTTACAATTGCATACTTGCACAATTATTTCAGATAATCAGATGAAGTGATTTTTTAATGTAGCCATGAGAGAGAAAGGCACCCTCTAGTGGAATTAAAAGGGAAAGTCCTCTATTGTGATAAACAGAAGATTAATGTTGGCTTGAGTAGCTATAATATTGTGTTGTTTTTGAATTCCTGGTAGTCTGTAAATAATCATTTATTTTGCTTTGTTTTTTTGCAAAGGTTTTATGTGTCTGGCTTGAACTTCAGAGACGTTTAAATAAATCTGATACTGGCTCTTGGCACTCAGCTTTTTGAACATGAAGCAGTTCCCGGAGGCAATCAGACCTGAGATTAACCCACTAATCTGTTTATTTTATTTATAGCTCAGTTAGAGGAGATGGATCTTGGGGATAACCCACACAGTAGTAGTTTACAACCCTTGGTTTACTGACCAGTATAACAATAGGATAATGACTACCTCTGGGGAGTGAGGTTGATATTTGGTGCCCAAAGTATGGCTTCAGTACTCACACCTCTGACCCCAATGAAGTCAAATCTCAATATTAGCATCTGTGCACAAAATGAATTTGCAGACAGCTCTCTTTTGTTTTTTGAAAACCTGTTAGCTACTGTAATTCTGCTCATGCTACATTTTATTCATTCATCTTGACAATTACAGAGTTGAGGACAGTTTATATGATATATTATTTATTTATAGACTACATACAGAGTGATCAAACAATAAACTTTTGTTTATTTTTTGTACATTTACTGTAGAAATCACACTTAGTGGTGAAATATCGACCAGTGAACGTATTATGTCTTAGTAGCAGTTATTATTAACAGATTGGTCAATGATGGTATTTGTCATAGCATTACAGAAAAGGTGTTTTTTTTTTCTCTTTGCATTATGTGTGCATTGCACCTGAATTGTATTTAGACTTTAGAATTTAATTGTAAATGCAATTAAATGATCTGTGACTAAATGCACTCAGACATGACTGAATGATAAGAGACAAACTGATAAAACATTTGTACCTGTATCACAGCTTCATAATCCAACTAACATCTATTTGTGAATAACAATACTCACACAGATTCATAAAGTCATAAAGGTGACACCCTTCATGTCATTGACTGTAAACTGCTAAAATCATCATTCATTCATCAATCATCATTTTTTAAGAGTTAAACCTTCACAGAAGCAATCCTTCTGAGACCCAGCCTCCCCCAGACAGATCAGTCGCATTTACCTGAGTTCACAGCTGTTGGGAAAACTGCCTTCAAACTACTACATCTGAACCACTTTGCCCTACAGACTTAAAAGGCTTGACTTCATGATGCCCATTTTTGCTACTTGGAGAACCCACCTTAACTCAAAATAGACCTATTTTAAACCAGTATTTACACAAACAAAAAATATACTTGCTGAAATAAGTGGGACTAAATTCCACTGGTAAAAGGGGAAATATAGTCTCAGTACCCAGGAGCAAATCTTCTACTGAAGGAATGTATAGTATAGTTGGTAATGGAACTAATTAATGCCATATGTATGATACACAGAATGTACAGTATAGCTGGGGTATCATTTGAAGATAACATTGCTTATGAGACCATCATGTTTGTCAAAAGATTGTTCATAGTTTGAGATCAATTTCTTTTTCTTTCCAAATGTAGAGAACGTGTTGTAGACATCCAGTTCTTCCCTGGGCACCAGTTTTGGAGTGCTGTAGCCAGACGTAGTGCCAGGAATGTAGACATTGTGCTGATAGTCTGATGTTTCAGATTGAGGCTGGCTATACTTTGGAGTCCATGAGTAGTTAGGAACTGTTCCCTCTTGAAGAGACATCTTACAGTCTGTAAAATGCACATAAATTACAGTTTGCATCAGAAGATTATTTCTGCAATATTTGCATACAGTATTCTTGATTTGAATAAGGTGGTTTTAAAGGCATCCACTTGAGTTCAGCTTTTTTTTTTTCTTTTTTCTTTTTTTTTTTTACCAAAAAGCAAAACACCTCTCGCGGGGACTTAAGTAATCCTCATGTTGATTCATTAAAATCCCCCCCAAGTTTGGAGCCTGGCATGATCTGCTTTTCAGTTTACCATTTTATATTTCAGACTAAATCCTTAGGCACAGACACACAGGGACCCCCACTCTACCACCTCCTCTTTCATGTGAACAATAATAAGCTGAAATCGCACAGCATCCACCACTTACCATGCATATGGTTTCCCCAGGTCCAGTACTGTGGTGCCACAGAGCAAGAAAACCCATCAGCATCATATTTTTGTTGCCGTATCAGAGTGCCTTCCATATTTGCTGAACTATACCTAAAAAAGAAAAAGAGGCAGCATAAGTATAACTAAATATTTCTACAGTTGTGTGCACTAGCTGATGACATTTCAATGTGCTGATGAGCACTCAACAATCAACCTCTAAGCAACTTCCTAATGCTCTGAAATGAACATAATTGATTACTGGGAAGCAAGGAAGGCTATAAAATGTTATCAAAGCACTTCCAGCATGAAATGGCCATTGTCTAAAATAGCATTGAGAAATAGCAGTTAAGGGAAAACGTGGAGGTCAAGGCATAATGCAGAAAACTTTTAAATAAAACTGCATGTCTGCTAGGCAGAAAGGCAAAGCACAACCCCACAAATATTGAGTTTTGGTGTTGTGTGGCAGTCAGTGACAGGAAACACTGCACAGTACATCCCACTAAATATCAGCTAATTCTCGATTCAAATGTTGTGCATTGTGTGAAACTGAAATGAAGTTGGCTTCTACAACAGGACAAGGATCCGGAAGACCTCAAACCCCACCATGAACTAGTTTGAGAAACACAAGCTAAAGTTTTTGTACTGGCCACAATAATGTGTTCATGTGCAGTATAAACGGAATTTACCTCTTGTATGCTGAGTTGCGTTGGTTCTTGGTCCATGTCCAGTCCTTGTTTGAATATTTAATCTGCACAGTGGAAACATAAAAAATAAACTTTGTAAGCAGGTCAGGTAAAACAGTTGCACTTCATTTATGTCTAAACACAGTCATATATACTGGCCATACTAAAGGCATGTGGCAGATGGGATATACTTTCTGTATATAGTTTATGCTGAGTTAAGTAAAAACAAAGTCAGAGAAATTGAAATATTAATTATATTTTCCATGGACCTTATTACATTGACAATTGCAGCATGTCACCTTTCCAAAAAAATTCTATATGAGTTAGTAACTAATCTATTTATGCGACTAATTTAAATTTTGAACTGACGGATACACTGACACTGTTGACTAGATCACAAATACAGCTGCAGCAGTGTTTTTAGCACCAAGAGACAGCTTCAAGTATGTGATAAAAATGTGTATCTCTTTTATCCCTGAAACACCTTTTACACTTCTGTCACACATCTTGACACACAGGGATCAATATGTGTGACAGGATGTTGTCACAGCAAGGGTTAAAACTATATTTTCTATTTTCACTACTTATGGCAATTGCAAAACAGTCACATCTTTTTTTTTGTTGTCTGTCACCTACGGATAATGAAGCAGTAAATAAGTAGTTTATTATTCCTCACACATTGAATTGTTGTTGCATTTTATATCCCTTTACACAAAACTGTTTTTAAAACATAAAGAACTTAAGGATATGTTATGATAACTGTGACTGCATCTCCCTAGTGTGTAAAACGCATTGTGAAACCTGACGCTGTTGTCAAATATAGTTTGGGGTTACGTGTAATTAGTAAAGTGACTGATAAAATGCATCATTTCTGCTTGTTCTACCTCGTTAGGGGTTGCTGCTCTGTTGTTGGACAGCTTCTTATGGTCCAGTGTGCTCCAGCCTGAAGTAAGGTAGTCTGTGCTCTTGGCGTTATTCTGTTGGACTGACATTACCGGACTGCACGGCTTGAGGAACATAAAGTCACTCTTCGACGATTCTGGTGTCAGACACATTTTATAGCAATAGACCTGCGGAAGTGCGCCGCTGCTTTGCGTCTCCGTGCAGCCGGACGCGCCTGTAGACATCCGAACATTTAAGTTGGACTTTTTGAACACCTCTGTGGTGGTGGCCGTTTCTGAGCGAGAGCAGCAGCAACAACCGCTGATGGAGGGGAAGCTGGACTCTCTGTTGGACGGTCTGCCCTTCAGCCTCCGCACTGTAACCAGGACGATGATAGCCACGAGGAACGTGAAGGATATTGCGCCCAGAGACACGATTAAGTACATGGTGAAGTTGGAGCTGTGATGTGGGCTTAGTGACAGGTCACCCAAATCGGGCTGCGAAGCTGGCAAGCTGTCAACCACTGACAGAATGATGGAAACTGTAGCCGTGAGGGGCGGCTGACCATTGTCCTTCACCAGAATGACCAGTCTATGCCTCGTGGGGTCTTTCTCCGTTAACTGGCGTATTGTCCTGATCTCGCCTGTGTACAGAGCAATGCTGAACAAGTTCGGGTCCGTCGCTGGGAGCATTTGATAAAAAAGACGCGCGTTTTGACCTGCGTCTGCGTCCATCGCGTTGATCTTGCAGACGAGGTATCCGGCGTCAACTGATCTGGGCACCGCTGCGGTGGGTGCTGTGCCATTCTGCGGAAGTGGTGACACAATTACAGGCGCGTTGTCGTTTTGGTCCAAAATAAAAATATTCACTGAGACGTTGCTGTTGAGAGGAGGAAAACCGGCGTCTTGCGCTTGAACTGTTATCTGAAAGTTTTTAAGTTGTTCGTGGTCAAAGGATCGGAGCGCGTAAATGTTTCCGTTGTCGGAGTTTATGGACACGTATGTGGACACCGCCATCCCATGTATATCACCCTCAAGTACAGAATAGGAGATGTATGCGTTTTGGCCAGAATCTGGATCCAGTGCAGTCACCGAGCAAATAGATGCTCCTGGCGCGTTATTCTCAGTCAAATACACAGTATATGAAGGCTGTTTGAAGTGAGGTGCGTTATCATTCACATCAGACACTTGGACTAAAATAGTTTTCCGAGTGAATAAAGGTGGAGAGCCCATATCTCGAGCGGTAAGGGTGATGTTGTACTCTGCTACAGTCTCTCTGTCCAGAAAATCACTAGTTACTAATGTATAGTAGTTCTTAAAGGACGAGTGGAGCTGAAATGGAACCTGATTGGGAATCTCACAGTCCACATTTCCGTTTTCACCCGAGTCTTTGTCCATTACACTGATCACAGCTATCACCGTTCCCGGGGGCGCATCCTCCTGCACAGGTGTGGACACTGATGTTAAGATCACCTCAGGAAGGTTGTCATTTTTATCCAAAACGTTCACCAGTACTTTACAGTGAACTGCCACTGCGGAAGGTCCTTTATCTTTAGCTTGAACATAAATTTCATGCATCCTGGCTTTTTCATAATCTATCAGTCCTTTGACTTTGATTTCTCCCGTGCGCGAGTCCACGCTGAAAAGTTGGCGCACTTTGATGGGAGCGTGGCCACTGAATGAATAGGTGATATCAGCATTTGGACCCTCATCTAAATCAGTCGCATTGAGTTTTATGACAACCGTGCCTTTAGGTGCGTTTTCAACTAGCCTCACTCTGTAAAATGACTGGTCGAACACAGGCGCGTTATCGTTTGCATCCAAAACAGTGATATCGATTTGCGCAGTGCCAGATCTCTCTGGTGCGCCTCCATCCACCGCCGTTAGGACCATTTGATGCGCACTTTGCTGCTCTCTGTCCAGTGGGTTTTGTAGTACTAATTCAGCAAATTTACTACCATCACTGCGCGTCTGTATATCCAAAAGGAAATGTTCGTTTACACTCAGCAAATAGGTGCGCAGCGAGTTGGAACCAACGTCTAAGTCCTGTGCGCTCTCAAGCGGGAAACGGGATCCTGGAGCAGCGGACTCGGATATGTCTAGGCTAAACTCAGTCCACGGGAAACTAGGAGAGTTATCATTCACGTCCAGAATTTCCATCTCTACCCTGTAAAGCTCCAAAGGGTTTTCTATGACTACTTGCAAGTGGAAGGAACAGGACAAACTCTGGTCGCATAGTTCTTCACGATCAATTCTCTCATTCACAAATAAAACTCCGTTTTCTAAATTTACTTCCACATATTGCTTTTTGGCACCAGAGACTATGCGGAATCTGCGCGCAGAAAGTTTGTCCAAATCCAAGCCCAGGTCCTCTGCAATATTGCCAATAAAAGCTCCATGCTCCAGTTCCTCTGGGATTGAGTAACGAATCTGTCCCCAGACTGCATCCAAGAAACAAGTGAACAACGCAAAATGGCACACTACATGCCATTTCCCACAGAGTCTTTTCTTCGCCTCTTGTGTGTCCATCTGTAGGCTGCAGCAATGTCGCCAAGAACTATGTCCCTAGGGTACTCAGATAAGATGATGAAAGCAGAATTGTGCAAAATACAGTAGTAAAAAAAACTGTGGTGCTGGAACAGCGACTGTCTACCGATGTGAAAAGAGAGGAGAAAGAAAAAGGATGTGCAAAGGCTACTAGCCTGTCTCAGATTAGTGTGCGTTTTGTGTGTCGGTGTGTGCGTGTTTATTATTGGCCCTACTACTCCAATCGTGGGGGAAACGACATCTGCTCGGATAATCCTTCCTGCCCACCAGCCCGATCAAATTCATGTCACAGTCTCCAGGCTTTTACCGCAGGTTAAACGTCCTTGATTTAGTTTCTTATAGTGTTTCATCACCATGAAACATCAGCATAATCGGATATACAGCAACCTTTCTGCAGCATATTCACTGCAATGTATAAACATGGTTAAAATTAAAGTTGTATCAGTTTTAATCAAGCTATTGAAATATTTTCCTTATGTAGTCCTATTCATTTTTAAAGCAGAAATGAATGTAAGTGTTGTTCTGGGTATTTGAAATGAAATGATTCTGTTAGATTTTTTTCAGTAAACTCGTTGCTGTGAGCTGTGTAAGGAAATCAATATAAAAATCCATATTTTTTGTTTATGTCATTGGAGGAAGTAAGAATTTCAGTTACATATTTATCAAATCAGAGAAAAAGGGTATTATAGAAATGATTTAGTATCATACATATACTGCACTGCAGCATTCTCATTAGAAAATGAACTCTGAACTAAAATGATGAACTATGTATTTATTATAGAAACCGGCACAACAGTATAAATGACGCTACAGTATAAACGCCTATGACTTCTATAAATAGTAACTCTGTGAAGAGTGGGTTTGAAGTCTGTAAGTAACTAAAATTGTCCTCAGGAAGCAGCCCAAATTCCCAGACATCATCACAGACATAGTTCCCTAGTAGGGGTTGCTCTTGTTTAAAACAACCCTTTAGCATATTTCAGTGCATTAATACTTAAATAGAGAAGTTGTATCTCTTTACTATCCATCTCGATGCATGCTCCACCCGTTCGCACCGAACCACTTCCCTGGTTAAAAACTGAAAACACAATCTGTCTGCAGGAATGAAACTGCAGCAGATGGCAAGGTTTTCCATGGGCTCATGCTCTTTTTAATTAATGGAATGGAGATTAGAGGGCTTTTTCCCTGGATCATTAGTGAACAGAGGAATTAAGACATTTTGTGAGGAATAATCCCAAGGCTATCGATGTGATGCACATGTGGTTTTCTCTCAGTGGTCATATTGACCTGCTTTTCACTGCCTAAGTGCATGGCATCACTTACGCATTGCAGAAACTAAGTAGCTGGGATAAGGGGACACAACCACCACATTTAGGGATCAAAAATACAAAAGAGATTATCTCTCAGTCACTCTCTCTCTCCGTCTCTCACATACACATACACTCACTCCCACTCTCTCTCTCCCCCTCGCTTTCCTCACTCAAGGGCAAAAGTAGAATATCAATCCCTTTGTCTTTAACTACTTTCCAGCTTTAAAACTGTAGGATTAGAATAGGCTAGCCTATATTCTGCAGCTTTTAAACGCTTTTAGTGGAGACAGTTCTGCGCTGGTAAAATGCCTCCCCAGTAACACTTTCTGCGTGCAACTAATTATTTAGATTTTTATTTAACCTGATAAACACTGCAGATGTTCTGCACCACCTGGTATGAATAGCCAAAAGCAAACTGACTTTTCACATGATTGACTTCTATACTCCTTTTTGTCTTGCCACACACAAAAGCACCTTGTATATTTCTGCTATAATAATGACAGACATGTTATGGGGTAAATATGTGGTGCTAAATAGTAATAAAAGTAGTATGAAAGCTGTCAATGCAATAAAGGGAAGGTTGTGCATAGGATGCTGGTCTTGTCTGAGTACATGCATGCACTCACATATAGGGTGGTCAGAAATAAAGTGATGGTTTGAGTTGATCAAATGCACTCAACAGAATAAGTAACATTACCAGGAAAATGGATTTTGGCTCCAATTTAGGTTTTCCATCCGTAAACATAGATTTTCATTAATAAATTAAGCAATTCAATAGGCTGCAAAAATCCATTTAGATATTACCTCATGCGCATGGTTGATTGTGTTTATTATTAAAGTCTCTGTTGCACCAAGTAAATGTTCTCTTTTCCTTCAGAGTACAGAAAAATCACTGAATGAAACAAATGAGAGGAGATGAGAAGTCCCTTGTCCTCATCTGATTTTGCAGACATCGTCATGGAGTCAGTATTTTGATATTAATCATCATATAAATATTATATTAAAAGGTATTATCACCAACTCAGTTAACTCAGACCGTGTCTATGCTGTTTATAAAATAGCTTCACAGTTTTATGTGAATCTGTCCTTCTCACTGCCTCCTATACATCTAGCAGCACATGAGTTTTCATGAGGTCATCACCTGCATTATTAAACTAGGCCCAGTGTGTTTGTTGGTCCTTGACATGAATGTCAGTGGAAAGGGAGACAGGTGAGAGCGTAGTCGTTATTGGACCTGTCACATGGAAACTTCCTGACACCGACAGTTGGCACAGAAAGCCTGTGAAAACATCAACACTAAATTCTTGTCTGGGCAAGCCGCTGTCACAGGAAAGTAAAAAAAGGTGAAAAGAACCTGTTTCTTTTTCTCACCTTCACTTATTTCCATTTCATATTTAGGGAAAACAGGTCAGAAACTTCTTTCCTACTTACTTATGACACACATGAAGTCCACAGAAAGGAGCTGTTGGTAACACGTGGGAATAAAATGTTGTAGCCTCTTATTAAAGTTAATTGTTTTCCTAATAATTGAGTAGACATATACTCCAAAAGAAGTCTTAATATTGAGAGGTGCTGTCAAAGGCTCCTGTGATCTGAACTCTCTGAGCTGCTAGCAATGCAGATATATTCCTTATTGAAGGTTTTGAGTGAGTCTCATCCTTCTGACCAATCAGACAAGACTAAGTATTTATGCTTGACTGGTGAGTTTTGCAACGTTCTTTTTTGTTGTAATTTCATAATGAAGGCTGGGCAGAGTGTGGCATGTGGCGGATCATGGTGGAGTCGATTTTGAGTGTCATGCTGCTGCCAGATTGATACCCAAACATTGCATTTTTTAGTTTTTTGTTTCAGCTAAAGCTTCAAAAAATATACAAAATATAAAATACTGTACCACATTCTATTAGCCCACCTTTTATACTGACTTCCTGGAAAAGGGCTACAGGACATCCAGAAAAAAAAGCCATTTATTAACTAGTTTCAACATTTACAGGTGCATGGAGACATCCATGCATTTACAGACTACTGTAAGAACTCTATTTTTCAAATAGCTAAACGTGACAAACCTGTGACCTTCAGTTGACATGTTTATCATTTGTAACTGCAGAAATGATGGTTTGTTAAAAAGTTGGAGCCACTACCCTTATTATTAATGACTCGCCCCGTTTATAACTGCTGACTTGATGGTTTATCATAAAGTGAGAATCTCATGATCTTTTATTAATGACCTATGAGCATCTGTAACTGATGACTCATGGATTTCTCTGCCACCATGTGAGCAACTACTGTATAATGTTGTTACTGCACTGTATTAATAAAGATTATAATGCCTCTAACTTCCTAATAATCCAACAGTTCTGCAGTAAAAAAAAATTTAAAAAATAATTGAAGGTCAAAGGTTTTCCACTTTTAGTATTTTGCAATTATAAATGTTAATAAATAATAAAGTGGCGTTTCTTTCAGTAGGTTGTAAATATTAATGAAGCTCTAAATTGATTCTGGTCCAGATGTCCTTAAGCACTTTTCCAATGGTCAACAGTCCATTTAAGGGAACTATGGAGCTAACTAAAAACCCAAAACAAATGTCATGCTGGAGGATCTTTCATGAACTGAAAACCCAAAATCTGGTAATATTAATGGCTTAGAACTAGGGAAAAGGAAAAGTCAATTGTCTTATAAACCCTTTACTCCCAAACATGAACTTATTGCATCTTGCTGGTAGCTGTTGCAGAGAAACCATCCAATAAATGGCTGCATGCACAGAACAACACACAATGAGGACATTTATGCATATGAGAAAGAAAGTGCCTCTTAAAACACAGAGATTACAGAGCAATTCAGGTCACCACCGGATATGGAGAGAGTAAACAATTACCCCACCAACTAGCAGATGTCTCCGCAATACAACACAGCAACACTATGCATCAATATAGGGACTGCTCAGTCTGTGTAGTGTGGTCTTCCTTCCCGAGAGGACAGGCTGTTAGCCAATTTGAGAAGCCTCTCCTCGCTTGCTATGATCATTACTTCTGCAGGAAAGGAGAGGCAGACTGCAAACAGGAGTGGGGGCTGCTCTTGACTGACTGTGGCCTGTTGTGTTGAACAATCATAAAGATTTTGCACTTACATTTGAATGCTTTCAGCTTGTTTTTAATTTTACATCACAAAATTACAGTTGTCCTTTTATCACTCTCGCTCTTTGTTACTCATTCTAAACATTTAAAGTGCAAAATGTTGTTTATTACATTATTATATTATCATTATAAATATATGGTTTGGAAAGTTACATGAAAAGTTATTTAGAATAGTATTAAAGAGAGCCCATTATATGCTATGCCTGCAAGTAGCACAGGTTCAGTCAGTTTTATTCTGTATTCTAATTCCATTTTAAATCCTAAACTTTTATTATTTTGCTTTGCCAGCTACATTGCCTGATATTCAACTACAAAACTTTCTATTGTGCTTTGACAGCTGGCCTTTAAATCAGAAATAATGTACAATCTATGTCTTGTGTGGGACAAATTCACTTCATTCTTGCATACATATTCCACCTACTGCAACCTGTAGATAGCTTACAGTCTTAAATCAACGAGAGTGCATTGTGCAGGAAGTATCAGTAGTACTAATCTTAGACAGAGAAACCATTTTGACATGTCATAAGAATAGCACAAGTATAAAGAAAAATTCCAATTAGCTGCTTCATTTCCCAGGTTTTGATGTTGTGCATATTGGCTCACTGTTACTTTGTCATGGCTTCTTACAGATGCACTGGTAAAATTATTAGTGGGCCTAACACCTGTGCTGTTTCCACTACGGTAAGTCCTGTACTTATAGGCTATGCCAGTATTAAAATTAATTAGAATATCAGCTATAGAAGAAGGACATAAAAATATGAATGATACTGTATATGGATTACAGATTTGATATTTATTGGTAATACTGTTGTTGCATTAACCTAGACGGTCGTAGTTGGTAAGAGTAAAGCTGTATAAGCCACTTTATATGTACTGAATGTACTAGTACGATGTATTAATCTGCCAATTAAATTACAATTTTGTGCCAATTAAGTAATTAACAATGTAAAATGCCAATTACAAGGTGTGGGAGGAAACTGATCACTCAGCGTAAACCCATGCAGACACGGGGAGCACCTCCACACAGAAAGAACTGAGCTGAACTCAGAACCTTCTGTGAGCCCACAGTGCTGAACACTGAGCCTCAGTGTCACCCTTTAAACATTGCAGAGCTAGTGAAGACATGCTCCCCGCCGGCAGGTGATACAAGTGAGAAGGAAGTCTACACTGACTCGATGCTGTTTTACATGTCTACAGTGTCATAATATATCGACATCATACAAACCGAATGCACTTGTTCTGTGGTGATGGTGTCTGTGTTGTCTGGGTGTCCAAGTAGCTGCTAGGTGTCTGAGAAGAGCGTTGGTAACTCCTCAGTAACCTCCAGGGCAGCTTGAGTCTTCTTAAGGACTTTTTTGTTAATCCACAATATTAACTTCTGATGTGCAGTGTTCATTGCTTTTTCAAGCTTCTGAGTTGAGGTTCTTCAGCTTGTGCTTTGCCAAAACCTTTTGGTTTAGCAACTGGATTAAATGTCTAGTTTTGTGCAGAAGCTCAGATGTTTTCTGATGACTCGCTTCCAACCTTTTCAACCCAATGCATTGACTCTGCTGGATCTGTTCACAGTGACCAGTATTGTCCTTCAGGCCCTTGGTCCGCTGCTGAAGGTCCGGTGAAGTGACTTCCTCCACCTGCACTGCGTTGTCAGTAATTTCTGACCTAGCATCTTCCCATGTTGCTTGCATGTCTTCAGTAGTCTCTTCTTTTTCTTTTACATCCTTCTGAAGTTTCTCCACCACATTCTTCTCCATCTTCTTCTGACTAAGCTCTTGCTTCAATGTTGTCATTTTAGCTCCTTAACTGCTAACTGTGTGTTTTGTTTCACCAATGCCAGCTTTTCTTTCATTTCTCAACCTGATGTTGTAGATTGTTGAATCTGTTTCTGAAGTGCAAAGATTTTGTTCTTCAGAGAAGTGATTTATATATATGTGTATTTATTTATTTTTTATCAGCAATAGGCTATATGCACGCCCAGAGCCGCCCATTTTGGCGCTCTAGGTGAGATTACGACTTGGCGCCCTGTAACGAAGCTCAACCGCTTATACCCACACACAGTCCTTCCTAACTGTAACCCCTAAATCTAGACCTAACCCTAATTTTATTTAATAATTTTACACTTAATAATAATCAGCAGAATGAGCAAGAACAAGACAACATAAAACATAAAACAAATAATTTTTCAGTGCATCTGTACAGGACAAAGTGTTTTGTTTTCTTACTGTTGGTCACTTCACTATTCATACTGTCACATCTAACATGATTCTCCTAAGTGTTTCTCAGTACTCCTTATATGCCCATCAGCAATCTTGCACCTTATGTGTATATTTGGATGATTATTGTATTATTTTATTTTATATTTTTATTTTATTCTGATTTTATTATATTGAAATGTAGAGTAGATTTACCTGTTACTGTAAGTAAAACATGTAGCTGCAGCAGACAGAGACTTTATGTGTTCAACATGACAAAACTATTAGCGGGGCTAAATCACTTCCGGTTAGCTCCGTCCACTCAACCCATAAACAATACACG
>JAUBNQ010000006.1:6005731-6025462 GCA_032353495.1 Ctenopoma kingsleyae
TATTATTCTGTCTCTCACTGTTCAAATAAACCTACCATTGAAATTATAGACTGATCATTTCTTTGTTAGTGGGCAAATATACAAAATCAGAAGGGGTTCAAATAATTTTTTCCCTGACTGTAAGAGCCACTGGTCTGTAGTCATTTAACACACTGGGACATGGCAGGACTTTTTCCACCCCAGAGGAACTCTCTCCAGATGCAGGCTCAGATTGAAAATATGATGGAGAACACCATGTTTACTTTAGAAGAGCAGTATTGTCTTATAACTAATACATGAATGTTTAATTGTGATAATAAGATTTCATTGGTTTAACCACTGAACACATGGTTATAAAGCTTACTGAGTTAATTAGCTGGTATTGTCTTCCTGTCAATATTTTTATTGTGAAGATCAGTAATACCTATACTTTTAGTTAAGAAACCTCACTGGGATTAATCATTGGAAAATAGGGAAGTGAGTGATGAATGAGAAAAATATTCATTATACTTGAAAGCATGATGAATGCAGTGATTAGATGGATAAATTTACTTCTTGAACTGTCAAAGCAGATGACTCAGTGATGGGGAGAACCATTTCAGATATTCGAAAGGGCGAATGTTCCTGTGAAACACCTACATTAATCATGGGCATTTTGGCCGACCAGATGAATTGTGGTGTCTGTTTTCTATGCGCACTGCCACAGAATCATTGCTGCTAGGGTTGCTCAAACCAGAACAGACAGGCATAGAGACTAATCAGCAGCTGTAATGGACACACTTCATAATTGTCAGTCTTTTGCGGTATGTTAGGGAGACCTAAGCTGGGAAGACTGAGAGCATCCTATGAAGTGCAGGCAGCTTTGATCACATGAGCTGAAAAAGTGATGTGCCTATATACTCATTATTTTACCTCAAGACTTGAGGATTTTCAGCATTTAATACCACAGTATTTTCAAAGTACAAATGTCGTCCTATTCTTATAGTTAGTGAAGCGAAGTGAGTTCCTTATAATTAAGGCAACTTTATAGGCACTGTTCCCAGGCGAGTGTATGTACGAGTACCTGTGTTAGATGTTTCATCTTTATTAGCCAGAGCATGGTAAGCCTAGCTCTTCATGCACTAATCCCCAGCTAAAGAAACAGCTTTCAAGGAATTAACATCAAAAGTAAAGCTTTGCGTGCCGGCGGGGGAGCTTTCAACAGAGCCTGCCTCAACTATCTCCTAAGTATTTTCAGAGCCTCTGGGATGAAGTGGAAGTTAAGTTTAACTTGCTCTGTGTTCTTCTTCAAGTCTTTGACCTTGTTCTCAGGTCTCTTAATAATCCCTGATATGTTTGAATCCGTGCAGCATTTGGGGCGTTTCCATGGGGCACTGCCAGAGGGTGAGGATTTTGCACTGGGACTCAATGCCCTGTAGTCCCTTTAACCATAATTCCTGTGATCACCAAATCGGGGTACATACAGTTGAGGTTTTGGATCAGCACCTGACAGACATGAATCACCTACAGGATCACCTACTGTGCAAAGTGAAAGCAAATTTCCATATGTTCATGCAGTGTCTATTTATTATAAGCACCTCAGTTTGTCATTTCATGAAAATGTTCAGTAAGTCCTAGTTAAGTTCATTTTCCCTTAACTGTAGAGATAAATAACACATAAGTCATTATGTTTTTATTGCTTTATATTTATGTTAGAAATTATTATATTATGTATTGCAACAGTTCTACAGATTCATATTATTTATGTCACTGTTTTCCATACATTTAAATTATATTCAGCAACAATCGTTTTCCCTTTATTCATTGTTACATCACCTCAGATTTATAGCTGAATTGAACCAACAAGTGTATTGAGCTTCTATAATTTTTATTTTTAATCTCTGTATATTTTGGGTAGCATACAACACAACGCATCATATTTTTGCTTTCAAGAGATGGTTCTTTGGCCAGTGATGATTGCTTTCACAGTACTTGGTCTTGCTTATGTCCCCATAACTCATTTACTCTTTCATAGACTGTGACAGCTTGGATTGAGCTACGGGACAGTGATGACTGATTCATTGTGTCTTTCCAAAGTACAGTTGGCGAAAATGACATTGGCAGCTTTGCGTTGGAGCTCAAAGCAATAACAAACAGTATATCTCCTATCTTGTGAGGTCCACAATAAATTCTCCACAGTACAATAAATTGCTTGTCTACCTGATGTTAACATCCCATCAGGCAATCATCGGGCAATCTTTTCTTTTCTCCTCTCTAAATCCATTTATATGGCTTTCTTGAAAGAAATGCTGTGGGATTTATTTTGCCACATGTCACACAAGCTGTGGGACTTTGGAACAGGCTGAACTGTAGGTCACATCACAATGTCTCCATTATACAGTTATGACTAGGTGAGGTAGTTGGACTGGGACATTGCATTATGAATAAATATCTTTTGATAACATTTGAAAGTCCCTGACTATAAAATATTGTGCCAGAGCACAAGAAGCATTTTCACAGGGGCAATATGTTGCATATTTTTATGGCCAGAGTACAATAACTATCATCTATTGCACAAATTATGTTATGCTTTACCATAATATGTTGTGAGAGGGAAATATAATGGACACATCCTCTATCTAAATACGCAAACAGAAGGCTAAAGTAAACTCCTTCATTCTAGCCTTGTAGGAAAGTTGCCTTAACAGTTTATCCTCCAGATGGAGGAGATGTTTGTCTGCCAATCCCCCACCCTTGACTTGTTTTCAGATTACTTCAGTAACCTGAACCTGGTGCTTAATTTGGCTCAACTGTGGCCAGCATTTTTTAAGTTTTGTGCTATGATTATGGGTCAACATTTGTGATGAGATCATTTACTTATATTTTGTACATCGGTCTTTAAGAATACTATATGTCATATGGCAAAAGAAAATGTATACAAAAAGTCAGGATATTGTTGTAATTAGCAGAGCCATTATTTAGTGAGCACACAAGTTATGGTGTCACAATTGCTGCAGTTTTGGGGAATCGAGAAAGTTGACAAGGAGAACTGTAGGCAGATACTTCTCTGTTCTTCTTGTGTTATTGGACCCCAGTAGGGAGGAGACTTGGGGAGGTGAAGGTGGGGTTACTGAGAATACCGTCCAGAGTTTTCCTTGTAACTGCCCTTTTGTTGTGAGCTATAATGTGTAATGATCAAACACTGTCTTGTGGTTGGATTATAGGATTTCTGAGATTTCTATAGCCCTTTAGTACAAGCTGATTGATCAACTGTGAACTGAATATCAAACATTCTTTATTGTATCTTAACTCTGTCAAAGTCAGAAATAGCCCCTTAGGTGAAAACAGTGTTTATAGATACAGTAGATTTGTGCAGAGATGTCCAGAGAGGTCCAGAAAACTGCATTTGAAGCTAATTTAATATTTTGGTTGACTTTGTCGAGGTACTGGTGTAAATCAATAACATACTGTTTTGAAAATGGAAAAAAATGAAGCATACATTGATGAATTGCCACTGGAGCATGATCACTGTAGACACAACCTTCTTCCATTTGGCCCAGAGTGTGAGATTGCGAACAGTTCTACATCTTTTTTTTTCTACCAGTACGTGCTGTTTTTGCTCCTGACCTTTCCTTGTGTGCAGTATTTTGCAGCTTCAATATCTATGGTAGAAAGTCATAGCAAAAATAGTATTGGCTGTGTTTCAAAGCTTAAGCAGGTAACAAATATCAGATTTGATATAAAAATCTGTGTACATGACTGTGGGTCAGTGAACCTTAGTGATTGTCCTTGGCCACTAATTAGGACACTAGTAATAAGTCTGCCTCTGTGATTGTTCAGGTCTCACAAATGAGATCAAAAATAACCAGTGTGGCAGCAAAAATTACATTCTTTCACTTTTCTTTTTTTCTTTATTGAGAAGAGCAGAGGAAAATGTGTTGTTGAGTTCAGTTTTGATAAGCTGTAGTACAGAAGGGAGAAGGGTACAGACTTGCCTTTTATAGTGAGTTTCATCAATATCTTGTTTCTTACCTCAGATAACAGCAGTACCTCTATTGTCAGATGTTTTCAGTGCAGCACTTTTTACATTGTTCTTCTGTTCTGTCTGGTAACAGTCTGTCAGTGACATACAATATACAGTGCAGTGTATTAGTCTCTCAGTGAAAGCTCCAAGTCAGACATGGGTCTCCATCAAAGGTAACCTGATGTATTAGTAAAGATACCACTCTGTTTGTCTCTTTCCCTTCAGGTTAGGGCCCTATGACTGTGTTAAGAGGGTTGTTATTACATCTGTCTAGGTCAATCTTGATTTGAATTGTTTTGCTGTGAATGTGTGCAAAGAAGAAGTTCTTATACAGTCAAAGCAGATGAGAGGTGTGCTGTACCTGCACTGTCTCTGTCATGAACTCTGTCATGTTTTTGCGTGATTTGTGTTTTCATTTGTTACATTGTCATTAGGTTTGCAACGGTGTGAGATTTTCATGGCATGACAACCATCTCAGAAAATATCTGAGATGGTTGTCATACCATGTCATCTGTGTCTTCTTTCTCCCACAGTTCTGCTTCGCCCTCCTTGTCTCCCTCTCTCTGTACCTTTCTGTAGGTATTCCTGGCTTCAGAGCTGTGTGATTTCCAGTGTGCAGCTACTGGCCCTACCAACCTCCCCAGTGTTTCTTCTGCTGCTTCTTGTTGTTGTTTGTGACCTCTGTTCCCTGCTGTGCTTTTCTCTCTGCTCTTTCCACTCAGCCCAACCGGTCGAGGCAGATGCCAACCAGTGGCGGCTGGTGAAATTATTTGGGGGTGGGGGCGCACTTTTGCAAGTCCGTTTTCAGATGCACTCTGACCACATATCAATAGTATAAACCAAAGCACCATTATCATGCATCACATTTTACATTTCGCCTGTGTCTCCTTCAACTGAGAACATGCAGTCAAGCAGCTCACTGCTTAGTAAAACTATAAGACGCTAACTGGACAATCACATTCACTTAAATGTCGATAGAAGCTACCTAATTAATTAGCAAGTCCGCTAATATTCAGCAGCATTAAACATAATGTAATGACAACATAACGTACCTCATTGGCAGCTTTAACTTGCGGGGAGGGTAATAAACTGTATGAGTCTTGACTCCAAAAACTCAGCAACACAGCAACGTAACTAGAACATAATCCTCTGTCAACACAACGCAGCTCTCTCGCATGAAGCATGCAGTGTCGCTGGCAATGAGACACTGACTTAACGTAGCAGACGAACTTTGGTTCTGCTATCAAACTACACATCTCCCTTAATTTACATCACACAAAAGGGTTTTATTTATTAACACAAATTCGTCACACATTTATCAGATTATTAAATGAACTGAAATTGTATAACTGGTTTCTGACAGCAGTTACACTAATCATTGTAAGACACGTAGCCGTTAGCATTTTTCATGTAGCTGCTAGTCTGTTCATGTTTTCTCACTTTATCAGGAAAAAGTATTAAATCCGTATTATATATTATTATTTTTTTATATATTATTATATTATTATTATATATATATATGTATAATATATAGCTCATTTATTTTAATTTTCATGTTTTTCTAAAATTATTTTAGGTGATGTCTATCTTTTTCTTCTTCATGTGAGACTGGTGGGGCGGCGCCCCGGCGCCCCCTAATGACGGGCCACGACTGAATGTTTCTTCCTTTAAAAGGAGTTTTTCCCCTCCACTGTCACCTTATGCTTGCTCAAATGGGACTGTTTGGTTTTCAGTTTAATTCTGTAAGATCTTGAACCTTGCAATGTTAAGTGCCTATAACCCTAACCCTTGAGATGACTTTTGTTGTGATTTGGTGCTATATAAATAAAACTGAAATTGAATTGAATCACAGTTTTAAGTTATCACAGTATTATTATTATTCTTATTGTTATTATCAGTAACAGAAGGTTTTAAGAAATTAAAATATTTGGATATTAGCATCACTGGTGGAAGAAGTAATAATTAAAAGTACTAATATCACACAGCACAGTACTATGTTCCAGTACTCTGTGAGAGTTATGCATTAAAACTGATGTATTGTCACAATAATATACTATATTATTACTACATGTACTATAAAACATAGTATTCATAGTATTCAGTGTAAAAAAATGTTCTCTACTTACATGATGAGATTATTATTAAGGCAATGATGTAAGAGCGGGATTTTACTGTTCTACAGTAGCTGCTGAGGTGCATCTGTGTAACTATTTTGTTTTTAACTGCAACTAATAATTATTTTCATTACAAATCAATCTTCTTATTATTTTCTCCGCTAACTGATAGATTGGTTTATAAAAATCCTAAACACAGCGCAAATTGCTGTCACAAGTTGTCCAAACAATCTTTAAAATATGAAGCTGCCAATTTACTGCAGGTGCACGACAGGGCGGGCTGTTCCTGTCTGTACGTTTCACTCACACACACAGTCACTTCTTTCAGCCAGGATGTGGGAAATGATTTCAATAGTGCTTTTTATTATGTTTAAATGTTCAAATATTCATATGTTTTTCTGTTGTTGATTTGTTTGTGAACTTGCATCCACATGATTTTGCAAACTAGGCATCCATCTTCAAAGACAACCTCATATTTATTTCTGAGATATCTAAATTATCCCATACTGTAGATTTTTATTTGTTTTTCAGAGGCTGGACTGATACCAGAGGTGCTTGTCTGCCATTTCCTCTGCTGCTGCATAGGTGCATGTGGCACCTATTGCAGAGTCTGACAGGCACATGTTAGATTCTCTGTTTGGTTGCAATTTTTTTTTTCCAATACCATTAACAAGCAAATGCACATGGTATGATAACCATTAATTTTTATGCTATAGTATACCATGAACCCAGGATACAGCTGCAACCCTAATTGTCACAACCCACTCTGAAAGCAGATGGAAGTGTATCCTCACATTTAATGGCTGTATTGCTCCTGGGAATGCTAAATGAGAGAGAGAGAGAGAGAGAGTATGCATTTTGCCAGAAAAACCTGAACACTGACAAGAAGTATAGAACAAGCTTGGGGATCAGTTATAAGGACAAATGACTATAAATCAAACCACCTACCTGATCCCCACAGTCTTGTTTTATTATACTGTATGAATTTCCTTTAGTATCAAAATGTGTATCAGAAGTGCACATTGCTATTGCAGCCAGAGCATGTGAGCAGAGTGAAGCAATCATGCCCACCGACAGGGTTGGACAAATGGGTCACTTGCCCAGGGCCCATGGTAGGGCTCAACAACTTATCAAGAGGAATAATTTTTCAAAAAGTTTTTTTTTTTTCTTTTCATAATTGTCCTTGAAATAGCGTCCATAGCACCCCCACCCCTACACAGACCTTGCTACAACCTTTGATTTATTTCTTGACTAACTTTATTTAGCACTCTCCAGTAAATTGTCTAAATTTCCGGTCAGCATAAGTCGGGTGCACAGAAAAGAAAAGAGAAGTAGAGAAGAAGAGAACGGGAAAGTAGAGACTGGCTGGACAACAAGTGGAGCGGGGGAGGAAGCGACAGGCAGGCGGATCACTCTAGATCAAAAACAGCACATAAACGTAGCAGCTTTCAACTTTACCTAACTGTCCAGTCCTGCTCTAGTTTAAACGTTTATAAATCTTGTATAAAAGACACATGTTCTCTCTAACATAAACAGCTGAGTCTGTGGCTCCATCAGAGATGAGGGAGGTCCAACTCCAGCAGCGGAGCAGGAGAAGCAGCTGAGGTGTGTTGTTCAGGTGACGGAGAGAGGAGGAGAACAATCCACTTAGACTGATGAGGGAGGGTCTGCCTGCCCTGGAGCGGAGACACAGATTCAGGCTGAGAGAGAAGCAGCAGAGCAAACCGACGACAGTAGGAAGGGCTCGGTGCCCCGTCAGAGAGCTGGAGACTGATCAGACAATTACAGCAATCAATCAATGACCATCTAAAATGATAGAGTGAACATATGTGAGATGGCAAAACGAATGCTAAAATCACATTACAATGTTAATAGTTTTAAAAAAATTGTTAAAATTTTTTTTTTATTCCACTGAAAAAAGGGACAAAATCTTCATGTAATTCACTTTTAGCTAAGACTGTAGTCTTACATTTCAAAGAACAACAACTCGCAACAGCCCATCTTTGATGGTAAAGTATATCCTCGGTCAGCCTTGGCAGAGGTGGGGTTTGCAACTCTTAAGCACTTAAGTCGTTCACACAGAGATTTGTGACTTGACATGCTCCGGAAAAACTTGAGATGTGACTCAGTGTGAGGAAGCCTGGAAGAAAGTTGGAGCAGGACTTTAGGAAAATCAGTCCACTTGCTCGCTTGCTAGAAGTTTGGATTCCCATAGTGTGATAGTATGATTGTCTGAAAAATACAAATTGAAAAATACATTCAGACTGTATTTTTTGGTCATTGATTGGATCTAGCTATACATGGCTTGCATAAACATGCTACACATCTACAGTAAGTGACAGATGACCCTTCTCTTAAAACTGTAGTTGTCAAGCACTATGAACAGCTGGCCAAAGAAAACTGCTAATTTCAGGATCTCCCTGTGTAAATAAAACAATAATAAAAAGAAAATGCCTCTGTACAGTGGCTCTTTAAAGCTTCACAGTCATATGTGTAAGATTGTCTGCAGAAATAGTTGGAGCTCTTTACCTGCTACACTGCTTTCCATTGTCACTCTACTGGATAGGAGGCAATTGAAACATACGAATATGCTAGATTTTTAAGCTGCTTGAACTCTATCGGGACTATTATTTTTTAAGTCCTCATAAAAAGGAATTGTAATACTCCCCTATGGATTAATTTCAGATTTGATAGGACTTTTATAAAGATTTTATAGCATTGATGGGTCTGCTGATAGGACAATGACAAGGTCACATGCTAATATAGGGTCTTAAACTGTGCTGTATTTTACAACTTGCAGGCTATAGTAATTGTAATTGTACCTTAGCAACTGCTATGCAAATCTAGATGAATAAAATTAAATTCTAAAGCCTCACCAAATATTTCCAGTTCCTGCTCAGAATGAAAATTTTATGATGCAATTTCTGACAATTAATGATTTTCCAGTCACAGTAAAGAACTACTGCAGGTCACCTCCAAGTATAGAATACCATCGGAAAAAAGGAACATTTTAAGTTATGTTTTGGTAATGTTGAATTTATTTTCAGAGAACAGTTCAGACATTGTAGTGGCTATTTTTAATTGCTGTTGTAGCCTTTTGGTTGCCTCATTAGATCCTTAGACTATAAGTCTGTGTTTTGTAGTGTTTCTATTTTTTATGAATCATCTTTATGAAATAAGGTGATGCTTCACTTATCATCCAGGAAACATGAACAATAATCCCTTTATACTGTAGAAATGTATCTTGCAGTAGTATTTCCACAACAAAACAAAAATATAATCCAAAGGACTGTCCAGTAAACATTTCAATAATCCAAATCCGAACAGTCAAAAAGGCTGTATTGAGCCAAACTAAATGCAAGGCAATCTTCTTTCTTCACACTGCTGACTCTGAGCTTTTTTAACATAATGACTGCCATAATATTCCAGACAATATTCAAACAAACCCAGAGAGGGTTTTGAACAGCTCTCATCCTCTCCACAGCCTGCTGGTCAAGCACTGTGATAAGGAAAGGTACAGGAAGTCCTTCCTGCCAACAGCCATCACCCTGTACAATGACTCCACTATGCTCCAACAGTCTGTCCATTTATGCTCCATCTATTTCCAGTTACTACACATCTGATCCTCAATTCCTGTAATTAAATGTGAATAATAATATTGGTTTTTCTGTAGATTAAGTGCAACCTGTTCTTGTTTCTGTTTAGAAGTGTTTTGATGTGTATTTTTTCCAGCATTAATCTTGTATTTTTCCTGTGTTAATCTTATTTTGTGTCTTTCTGTTTTTCTATTCTATACTGTTCTGTAACATTATTTTTTAACGGCTACTGCAACACTGAAATTTACCTTTGGGGATCAATAAAGTATCTATTTGTCTGTCTGTCTGTCTATCTAATAAATTGTAACAATGTTCACATTGTTCACAATATTCACAATTTTTTTTTTTCCAGAAATATTCCCATATAGCCTGTGGCTGCCCACCACTCCCCCAAAGGGGGAACGGGTCAAATGCAGAAGTCAAATTTCACTGTAACATGTAAATGTAATCAATGACAATAAAAGCTTCTTCTTCGTGTTAAAAGAGTTATTATGTTACATGTATTTATAGTAGGTCAACATTAGTTTGAGTTGTTGTTGGGAGCTGTATTGTGAATGTGTGCAAAAAAGTTTTTATATAATCAATGCAGCCATAGAGCAGAGGTATACTGTGTCTGAACTTTGAACTGTTACATTTTTGTGCATTTCTTTGGGTTTGTTGCATTGTCATAACCAGTTCTGAAAGCAGATGAAGGTGTATTCACCTATTTATTGGCAGTAGTGATCCTGAGAATGCTAAATGAAAGAGAGCAATATGCATTTTGGTGGCAGCTTTGCTTGCGGTGCTTCTTAGCAGTACTTCAAGAGTCCAAATAAGCAGCATTTTGGATGCATTATACTGACTTTTCTGGTGATTATCCATCCTTCAAACATTTGGGATTTGTTACTTTAAGTGCCTTGCAGATATTTTTGATAGTTTGCCAAACTAGGATTGTTTAGAACACACTTGTAAAATGAAACATCTTTTTTTTTAACATTACTTAGCTAGCAGCAATAGAGGCATGACATCTAGGGTTTGCTGATGATTAAAAATAGAAACTGTAAGCATGCATAATTCTCTTATCATGCTCCTAAAATCTTGTCGAGAGGCTTACATTTCTTGATAGGCTTCATCAGATGAAATATGTGCAGTATGGCTACTGCTGAATCAGTATATAGTAAATCAATCAATTTCCCAATGAACAGATTAATTAATTGCTTAATACATTTGTTCTTAATGTATTATGATAAAATAAAAGCAACTTATAACTAACAGTTATTTTCCTTTTCTGCAGTTCAGAGATATTTTAGTGATGTTTAAAACATGCTTAAACCAAAATCCTTTATGCAGCAAAGTCCCTTGCTGTGTATATACTCTTGGAACAAAGCCCGGTAATCCATAACAGATGCTCTACTGGAGTCCTATCCCATTCAGTACACGAGTCATTGGGCTTTATTAAACCCAATCTGGGCTGCACACTATGCTGTGTGATAGACAGGCATATTGCTGTGACCCTATGGCCTTGTTGTTGTAGAGTGGGACAGCAAGACCCTTTATTTATGCTGTGGTTTGTGTTGACTATAATTGCAGTGGGCCAGGGGTATAAGCAGGCTGGCTGTAGGTTTAACTCATTTGATTATAGCTTTAAAACAGACATGTTGCTTTTGATTTTTGATGTAAATTATGTTTAAATAATACAACAAATGTAAACCAGAAATGTTTAATGAATAGATGTCTTCTACTTACTGTGACTTTTAGTTTTTCCATAGTTGTTCAATAAATTACGATCAGGACACTACAGAACAGCCCTTCATGTCCATTCTCAGGTGATTTTTCATGTACAGGTTCTGTTTTGGATAATTTTCCTGGTGGAGAAGCCATAGCTAGTGACTAAGATAGAGCTCTCTGCCACTTAGCTCAATAACGCGTTGATAACCTTTTGTTTTCATTGTGTCCTGAACAGATTAATGAGTCTGTATGCCAGATACAGCAGTGCAAACCCCATAAGATAACATTGTCTAAACATATTCGTGACGTGTCTTAGCAAGATGCTTTGTCTCTCATTTGTCTAGGACAGCTTTAATTTTTGTTCTTCAAAAGTGGGGTACATAACAGAAAGCACTGTATGGTGCGAGTGGACACTGTTGTACTTTTAATGCAGAAGAAGAAACATGTCAGTGCCTTGGTGTGACTGTTACATTACATATCTTTTTGCCAACAATGGAGGTCTATGGCACAGACAAATAGGGGTGTAGCAGATCAGACACCAAGTTCCAAACTGCAATACAAATGTACAGGGGCTCATGTCATCCTGGTGTCACACTGTCACATGCACACTGGGGTGCTGTGTGTGCAAGTCCAGGGACAGTACAGAGAGCAGATCATCTGTGTTTTGGAAGCACTCAGAGTCCAGAAGCATACAGGTTCGGAAGGTTCAGATGTTCATATACTTAATGTCACAACTATGCAAAGGAGAATGGCAGAAAGCAACCTGACAAAAAATAAATAAATTCCAATTTTAACCACCTGCAAGAAGCTAAAGAGAGCACCTAAGCTAAACCATGATTATTACATACAAGTCATTAGTGATAGACATTAGCCTCTTTGTTTTATTCTATGTAAAATCAAAGTCATGCAGGCATGCATGACTTTGATTCATTGTTTCAGTGTGGTTTAAGGGTACAAACACTTGAGGCTACATCTGTATTTTCATTTCATTTTAGTGTGATATACAATAGGCTGTCTCACAGTTACAGCCATTATGTAAATACAGACAACTTAAACCACTACAGTGTTTTCTAAACCAGTCATTTACTTCACAAAGTACAACATGCGCCTCCACTTATTTTGGTGGAAATCAAGCACACACATTTAGAACTTGGTGCATTTTGGCCTGTGGTACGAGAGTAACAGAACATCAATCAAGTTCAAAAGCAGTTTTTCCACACGACTTCATCACACAACTAATTATTGATTTTTATTGAGGACTCTTTTCCCTTTTTCATTACAGTGCTCTGCCTCTTCATTACCACTTCTAAGAAGAGTGGGAGGCAAATGCAAATAATGATCTCTTCATCTTCACATCTATCAGATGAGGTTGTTTGATACGACTGCTCTTGCAATGATTTTGGCTTTATGAAGTCATAGTATTAAAAAGTATAATGCACATGTAGTTTAAAATGATGAAAAGCTTGTTAAGGAAGTATGTATTCAGCATTCAGTTTGCTTTACTGTTTTTTTTTTTTCAGGGAATAGAATATTTAATTTGAAGTGGGGCACTGCAAATAAACTAATGTTAATTAACCGATTGTTTCCATATATTGTTGACTTTTCATTTGTCGTTCAGTAGAGCACTAACCTGACACAGACCAACGATTGCTTACATATGCTGCTACAGTAATAGCACAGATTCAAGATGTCTTTATTTGTCATCTCTATGTGAGTAATACATAAAAACAAAATTCTGTTGCTGCTTGTACCCGTAACCTTCACACAGCACAACCCTCACAACTTCACCATCCTCCACAAACCTGTGGAGGATGGTGAAGTCGTACACTGAAAGATGAAGAATCATCTTTTGAAGCAGAGGCGATGCTGTTGTAAGCAGCTGTGACATAATGGAGTCAAATCTTTACTGGTTTTCTTTCCACAAGGATGTGGTAGACTTACTGGGAATTCGCACTGAAAACAAGACGTGAGCTGTTCATAAGCGCTGCTGAAGTTTTCTCTTAATTGTTGACACTGACACAGATGCTGCCTCCTGCCTCCTGTAAAGTGTTCTTTATCTGGCAAACTAAGGAACCAAGTGAATGTTCTTGCTGTGTCTTTGGCAGGTTTGTTTTTATTTTTCAGCTTAATGATGGCTTGCTCACTGGCAGTGACAACTCTTTGGACTTCACATTGATGGTTAACAACAGATCCAAAATGCAAATGGAACAGCTGAAAACTTGAAACTCTAGACCTTGTATCTTCTTTTTAGTAAATTAACTAGTGAGAGGAGAACACAACCGGTCACGGAACATGTGAGCAGCCAATTGTCCAATTACTTTTGAACTTCTAAAATTGCAGGGCTGTGTCTAAAAATAGTTGTAATTCTTAAGAGGTTCACACAGTATTTTTAACAAAACCTTAAAAAAAGAGCAGACTACATTAGGGGCTGCAACAAATGTGTCTCGTAACCTTTTAAGTCTTTATATCACAATGTCCTAGAAAAGTACTTGTCATTTGCCATTAATAATAATAATTAGAAACAATTAATGAAGCTACTGTTGCTGTGCCACCGGCATAAGTGCACAACGCCTCACTTTAGAGACATTCATATGGATCCTGCTGCTGTGTGAGGGCTATGGGTAGAAATGAAGAAGAAAGAATCCTACAAATAATGAGAAACAGCAAATGAAACTTTAGTGGACTTAGTTAAGTTTTGGCAAAACATGCATTACATATACTGTAGAATGACAATTCATTACTGGTGAGCTCTATTCAACTAATTTCTTCTACAAATTATCTTATTAGTACTGCGTTGTATCAATACAAGTCAATACGTACATAGCTATAAGATACTCAACATACATACTAGAAAAGGTCTCTTTCTCTTTCATGACCTTTTACTGTGCAGGAAACGTAAAGTAAAGATAAGATATGCTGTAGTCTCAATTTGTGACATGCCACCGACACATTAGTAGTATTTCTATCTGCATGTAGCAAAAGCAACCGTAGCAATGCCCCTCATGATATTCAAAAGTCCCTTGTAGCCTGAGAGATGCACATAGCCAGGCCAGCTGACAGTCTTTTAAATATTTTCTCTTAAAATCCCTTAAACCTTTTACTTTCCTCTCTTCTATTTTCTTTTTTGTGCACAGGATTTATGCTGACCAGAAATTTAGACAATTTACTTGAGTCAAAGTCAAAGGTTGTTGTCTGTGGCCAAACCATTTCTGTGTAGGGGTGGGGGTATTATTGACACTATTTCAAGGACAATTAGGAAGAAAAAGAAAAAAAAACACTTTATGTCATTAAAATATTCCATATTTGTTTCCACAAGTAGGCCCACTTTGAAAAATGATTCCTCTCCATAATTTGTTGGGTTGAATGACCCAGATCTGGGTCCCCCCTCTACCCGGTACAAGTGACCCGTATGTCCCTCCTGTTGGCGGGCGCGCACATAGCAGTTACTTGCTGCGGTGACAGAGTTAACAACAACAAAATGGCTTACCAATTTGCTTTATAATGGACTTTAACAGACCATTGCCGCAACAGTCTCTGACACAGTGTCAGCAACAATTTAAATTGTTAGCAGTGTAATATTACCTACGGGACTCTTATTTGAGATTGTATTCAAATGTAAAGAGATTCCTATTGTTGTGGTGAGTCAGTTAACTGTAAATCATTTACACCCATTTGTACTACTTTACTGTTGACTTTACTACTTTGAACCATTGACAGCTTTGTGAATAGTGCTTTTAAAAATGAGTTTGAAGTTGTGCCTTTTGATTTGGACTCATCACTGATCACTGAAACTGGGTGGGTTGTCATTTAACATAAATCTCACATAGCATCCCTTTTAAGTTATAGTTTGGGTACTTGAGCTGTCTCATTGTGTCTATGGCTAAGGGAAATCATGTTTTGTAACCACGGCCACCGAGAGAGATTTAGTTTGAGATGCCACTCTACATTGCCCATGTTATGACTCAGCAGATGTTGTGGCAAAGACAATGAATTCTCATGGAGATTGCTGAAAACAAACAGGACAGCAGGAGGGAGTATCTGAGATGCATACATCTGAGAGACGCACACATTTCCCTCCGTACGGTGGGACGAGGCAGACCTGAAGAGCTGTGATTTATTGAGTGTGTGGAGGGGCCTGACAGGCATGGCTCTCATTAGACAGACAGAGTTTTAATTAGTGGGAGCACAGCAGTGATGCAGGTGTTTACATTTGGTGAGGAAAACTATGCCAACAGCACAGGGGCTCACACGGCTCTCAGAGATGGAACAGCATGACTTAGATGCTCTCACGACCTCAGATGGCTTTAACGAAGCAACCTGAGTACGTGAAGAAAAGCGCAGGCTGCGCATTTACTTCACTGAAGGAAAATATTTGGTGACAATATAGTCAATTTATTTTGATTTAATCACTCAAATGAACTATCATACGTAACATTGCACTGTTGCTCTTATACGCATAGGGAAATAATAACCATCATTTCTACACATAGTGCTATAAACCGTGTCTCTTGTACAGATAATCATGATAAAGCATGTCTGTTTTATTCAAGTTTACATTTCCTGACTTTAAGGTCATAATTTATCCCTCACATTTATGTTTTGCTGGAAGAATAATTATGTCAACCTAGGTGGCTTTAACTCTCCATACAACCTAAACATTAGTAATGAAACATTCATCCCCGCACATGCATTATACTTGACAAGTGTAATTAATGTGGTACGTACCAGTTTATTCACATATTATAGGTGAACCAGTTGAAGCTGAGCCATGTTCCATTTTTACCGCTCAACATGGAATGTTGGCTCCACCATTTCCATAAATTATGATAATCAGCTATGTGCTATGTGTCAAGTTCTCCCTCATACCATGAGTCGTAATGTAGTGTCGATGAGAACATGTACTTTATACTCTTTATAAGCTGCACTGAGCTGTAAAACAAACAAAGGCTTAGAACAAGTTGTAAATTCCCAGGGGATGGTTAATGTGTACAGTAAATCCAAAGAAGATTAAGAATACAATATGTCTATTTCTGTTTATCAGTAGTGAGCACAGCATAAAAACCCTTTTACAGGAACAACTTGAGATAAATGATTAATTAGTCAGAAAAATACATTTACAAGATTCAGATTTGCCAGTATCTTCCAGATTGGTTTGTAGAGGAATATATTAGCTACAGGTTATAACGGGTATAAGTGTATGGTGTTGTGTTTTGCACATACTGAACACAACACAATCTAACTGTTTGCTGCAACAATTCATATGTATAAATCAGAGCCTGAAAAGGATACTTGCATCTGCTACATATCTAACACTATGAAAATAAAATAAGACATGGTAACAATATCTTCATGATAATCGTGCTGTTTATGATGGAATTGTGCGTGTGTGCAGTCAATGGCAGTAGTATCTGGTAAGAGCATTTGAAAAAAATCTGTGTACCATGGATTTATCCAATTTCAAAAATAAAAATGTTCTACTGAAGTGATTTATACCAGTGTCTCTGTAATGCAAATAAATCTTGCATAAGATGGTGGGAGGAATATGTCTGCTTGCATTCTCTCTATCATTATGTGTCTGTTCATTAGGCCATGCCTCATTGGATAATGTCATTCTGAGGCTGTATAGCTACTGACACGTTTGATGTCTTGACTGGGTGCTAGGGAACTGAATGGGGCAGACCTGAAGTTGCGTATCAATCTGAGGTCAGAAACTACATTTGTCATTATACCCCATCCCCATGCAGCAAGTGAAAAATACCTAGACCCAGTCCTCTTCTCTACATGATTAAAGAAGATGCTTATTGAAGTTAGCAGCTTTCATTCTTTCTGCCCTGTGTCAAATATCAAAGGATGTACATGTCAAACAATGCCTTTTCATTTAGAATGACAAAGAAATCTTGTAGCGTTGTGTGTTTATGTGTGTTTAAGGTTCATCTGTACACAGTTTATGCAAAGACTGTGTTTGGTTGGATTGAAAAAGGGAAAATTATGATTGCAAAAGCAGTGAGTGAATGTGCATCATTTATCATGGTATGTCTGGCAACAATGAAGCTTCAGATAACTGGATATGAATACACGTGATATAAATCTCCATCCATCAATGACAAAAATGAAGAAAGCGAATTGGATATAATAAGGCATATTGGTTATGAGAGAAGAAAACATCTGCTTACTTTTAGTGAGCCTTTGTGGTCAGCATTAGCTGCATTACGCAGGGCTGGTAGTCAAAGCAGCTCCTAATGGGCATTAGGGCTTAATAATGACTATGTTATTACTTGGTTACTGTATTATTCATGACTTCCTCATTATAAAAGCAATTCGTAACAGTGAGGATCACATTTTTGTCCACGTGTGTGCTTCGTGAGCATGCTGACAGTGAGGAAGAATCTCAGACAGCTGGTGGAAACAACTGTTTACCCTAAATTGTATGTTTCCTATGTGATAGCTGCAGCCCATGAGAATATGAAATGTGGGATGTTACACAGGAGTTCTAGGGGAGCAGACACAGTCTCTGCAGTGCAGAGAAAAGAGAGTATATCTGCAGACTTCTCAAAGCTTGTACATGTGTTTCACATACTGTAAGACTTAGAATGAAGAGGTATGAAGTGCATGTCTTCTTTTTGTCACTTTGATAAGGGTATGAAAATAGTTAAAGTATACTCAGGCTATAACAATACGCCCCATACCACCTACTACAGTATATACCTGCAAGAATTTAACAAGAAATATATAATTGTTCATGTGCATGTTTTAATTCAGTGCAAAAGCACTGATGACACTCCCAGCTTCCTTCCTTCCAGAGGGTTGTGTATGTGTTGTAGAGGGTGAACAGTGTCTGTGTCTGTGAGGATGTTTCTCTGTTAGAGCCCCAAAGAAGAGAATTATCTTGTTCAGGTGGATGCCTGCAATACCCAATTAGAGTTATGACAAATAGGAGGGGAATCAAAAGGCATTACACTGATTAGAATCAACCTGTATTTATGGAATTCTGACTTTACATATGTTTTACATTAATTATCCACTTTTGGGATTTTGTAAAACTAAATTCATATTTTTCGTTTGACAAAAGATAAAGAGGATGAGAGTAAAAAGGAGATTATTCAGTGGTATGTAAATGTACCACATGTCAGCAGTATGCAGGTGATAAATGAACAGATACTTTATAGAGCAGAGAAGAAGATTTTTGTAATGAATAAACATGTAATTATAAACAGGATCACGGTTACTCAAACTATTTGTATTTAGCAGAATGATATGCTAGTGTTTTGATATACATTCTTACTTTCACATGCTATTGTTTTTGCCCAAATTTCATGTGTTCAGATATTTGACTCACTTAAAATAAATAAATCATGCTTAGCAGTTTGTTAAACGAGAATGAGAATATGCAATTTTCATAAAGAAAAGTGTTTTATTTCTGTTTTTTAAACCTGTGTGATTGCTATACCGATTGCCTCTACTGTACTTAATCTGTGTACTGCTTTGCACCAGCCACCGTTTCTGAAGTTGATTACAATCATGCTTGTTTGCTTCTGTTTTCGGTGGTCTAAACACATACTTGTACTGTAGCACAGTCCCCTGTAATTTTCTTACAAAGTGCAAGAACACAGACAAAACTCCACTGATGCTGTTAAATACACCAGCCATGACTGTGTTACCCTGATTACTTCTTATAGTTGGTAGATATGGATGTGCTTTGTGTGCTTATAGGCCGGAAGTATTTTTACAGGAAATAAGAAATTACATGGGGCCTTTAAAAGTTTGCACAAATTTTGTACAAGACTAAATGTGACAATGTTATTAGATGGAGCTTGAAAGCCACTTAATGTAGTTTTACAGTGTCAAAAAGGAATGGTTAGATTGCTCTAATACAAATAAAGGAGACAGGCATTAACCTTGACCTATTGTACATTAGGGCTGCAACTAATGATTATTTTGGTAGTCGACTAATCTTTCAAGTTTTTGTCGATTAGTCACGATTATTTCATGCCTGACTATAGGCTCGTTTGAGATGAGCAAGTTCTGTGCAGATTCGATCACCGGTGATCGGCACGCAGTGCATGCTGGTTTTATGTCTGACTTGATGCCAACTTGCTCTGACATCATGCCTACGTAGACAACAATGACCTTGTGAGATCAAGGCGGCTGCAGATCTTGAGCAAGGTGCTGCAGTTGGTCTCCGGCGACTGTAAAACCTCAGAGCATGATGGGAAACACCTGCTCTCACCTGATCTAAGATCTGATTGGTTTAGGTGTTGGATCCACAACAGGACGTTTAGTAGAAACGTTTCCTCTTTTATTTACTTTGAAATATTTTGATTCATTAGTCTGA
>JAUBNQ010000006.1:6037433-6061974 GCA_032353495.1 Ctenopoma kingsleyae
CATCCCAGTTGGAGGCTTGTCCCATTGAGCTACCAGGCCACTAATACCTGGGTGAAAATCCTTTGCAGTCAATTGCTTGGACATGACCAAATGCTTAGTTTCCTTCCTCATTCCTAAAGTACAGAAACTCAATAGTCATGAAAAAGTGCAAGTATTTGCCTAGAAAAATACTCCACTACAAGTAGAATACCCTTTAATAGTCCAGATTTGTTCAACAAATTCTCAAAGGTTAAAATTATGGTAAAAATGTGACAGGAAGTTAATCCATATATGATATATCAGCCTTTTACTAATATATAATCATTTTTATAAGACTCTAATCCTGCAAAAAGGAACTAGTAACTAATGATGTTAAAATAAATGTAGTGGAGTAAAAGTAAAAGTAACATAAAATGGAACTACTCCAGTAAAGAACAAGTTCTAAACTGTAATCAAGTACAGTACTTGAGTGAATGTAGATAGTTACTTACCACCTCTGCTCAAGATGCTTTGCCAGGCCTTTACTACAGCTGCTTTCAGATGCTGCTTCATTTCCCTTAAGAAGTAAAGTTAGCTTTGCTGTATGTTTGGATCATTATCCATTTGTCCTAATACTTTTACAAGTGTTTTTTTATTTTTTCTTTTGGCTATGAAGGAAAATTACGTAACTAATTTTCCCAAATACAAAAGCATAAAACAACAAGCCAGAAAATGATGACCTACAGCTATGTTCCAGTCAATAAGAGAATAAACTTTATTCCTGTATATAACACATTTTTGTGAGGGAGAGCTGTGTGTGATTTACACAAAGGTACTGCCTTTCATGTGGTTATAAATGAGTTGGACAAGTATTGTGTTTTATCAATTTGTTCTGTTTTGCACAATAATAGCATTAGCTGAGTACATGTTATTTTTGCGCAGTAAACTTAACAATAAACATATGCATTGTTTAGCCTTTGTTTTCATATGAGCTGGATATTTTTCTCTGCAGTTTGAGACTATAACCAAAGCCAGAAAAAGATAGGGATAGTGCTAACAACCACTGTTTTGGGGTTAGTTGGACCCACATGAATTTTCTTGCAAACTTGCCAATCAGAACAGAGTGGGATAAGGGCAGGGCACAAACAAATCTTTTCAGTCTTAAGGCCAGAGGGGCTGTTGATTAAGGCCCCTAACCCTTCACTATGGCAAGCAGTCCAGACCCACTTTTTTTTTTTTAATGAACTTCCTTACATTACATCCTTTACACGTAATGACAAAGTGTCAGGGTAGTTTCCTTTCACTTTAAAGTAAATTTATTACCACAAAAGTTACTGTCAGCATATTTAGGTATGAAGATGAATAGTGAATGTTTAGTTAGTGTATATAAGTTGTGCTGAAATGTTTGATGCATAGACTGTTTTAATGATAACACACAACCTTGGACCTGAACACTTTCTCCACTCCTCCTTTGCAACTGCAACAGGGCCCATCCTGTATAGCACATAAAAAATATAGGAGAGACCAAAGGAACAGCTGACAACACTGGAGGAGTCAAGGAAAGGTCACACAGAAAGCTGCTAGTCTTAGATTATTGTACACTATGTGTATTATTGTTTCTCTTTAGAACCAAAACTTGTCTGCACCTAAGAAGTTTGGAACATACTGTATGTAAGGATGCAGGCTTCAGTTATAGGCATGGTGTCATGGCAAGCAACAGCTGCAAATCCACACTTGGATATTTGAATAGTAGTCTAAAAGAGCTAGTTGATATACACATTCTCATATAGAATATATAATGATACATAACATTGACAAAAATGCACCATGGATGCATTAGGACTTTAATTCAATTTGGATGCAACGGCAGGTTTCAGTCCTCTGCTGCTATTCTGCTTGGGGCAACATTTTATTTGGACTTGTATCATGAATATTGGGTTGAAGTAATTCAAATGAGATACAGTGTAAACCCTCTCAAATGTGACCTTGGATCTCTACTGTCTACTGCATTGAGACATTCCCCTGCACTCTTTTCATCAAATGCAATATCACCTTTAAGTACATAAGAACTTTCAAATGGAGGGAACTGCACAAGCATAAATATCTTTAACATCCCTAATCTCATGTTAGCATTAGGGATGCAAATTTTAAGCAATTTGTTTAATCAATAGTCTGCAACATTAGCAATAAATTGGTTAATTGTTGACAATTTGGGAAATACTGCTCTCCTGAAAATATTTAACTATGTTATATATATTTTATTTGAAACCTTTACATTTTTAACAATAAAAATTAAAAACAGAGGTGGTCCCTAAAGATCAGTCACTATAAAGGAAAAGACACAACACAATTAACATTGTGGAAAGTAGATCTTTGTCCCGTCAGAACAGCTAAGTGGAAATCTGGTTTAGTGCTTATTTCGTATTTTTTGGAATACCAACTAAATATAGTGCTCAGAAATTTATGGAGTACTGGATAGTAGTGTTGTAGTCAAGACCACCTAACCTGATACCGAGACCAAGACAAGACCAAGACCGAGGGGGGTCGAGATCAAGTCCAAGACCAAGACCAAACAAATGCAAGACCATTTTCAAGACCATTGCTGTAATCATAATAATTATGTGGGTTGATTTTTACAGTAGTCCTCTTTTAAAAAGAAAAGCAATATTAAGAAAGTAGTATTATTAGTTAGTTATTAGTTCTTAGTATTATACAAATAGATGTATATTAAGCTTGTAAGAATTAGAATGTAGTTACCAAATTTAATGTTTAAATGTATTATTTTTATAATATTTAAAATAAAACAAAAGTACGTACGTCATGCGCACGTAGGCATCAATAACCTTGTGAGATCAAGGCGGCCGCAGATTTTGGAGCAAGGTTCTGCAGTTGCTCTCCAACGACTGCAAAGCTTCAGGGCATGATGTGAACACCTGCTCTCACCTGATCTAAGATCTGATTGGTTCAGAGGTTGGATCAACAACAGGAAGTTTAGTAGAAACGTTTCCTCTTTTATTTACCTACTAATATTATGATTCATTAATCTGAGTTTTCACTGTGGAAATTGCAAAGATGTTTTAGCCCTGACAGTCTAAATATGTGACAGATCAATAATCAAACTGTCTGTCTTGTGTTTATATTGACTGATTAATGTTTGGATTTATGGACATTATGACAATTTTTTATTACAATTTTAACTCCTTTCATGTGAAATAATTGAGACATATCGAGGTTAAACCATAAACACACCATCTTCTGTGGAGTTTTTTAACAACAAACAACAGTTACTGGAAACTGAAAACAAAATACAATTTTATATAATCTGCATCCAACCTCACAGGATGTGAGAATTTGTAACATCAGTACAAACGGCAACTTGATGCTGCTAGAAAAGTGAGAAACTGTCCGACTACATAGTCGACTTTCAGCCACTCACCCTGCTGTGGCCACCTGCTCTCGTCTCTTTTCCAGGCGCAGTTCATCATGAACATCGTACTTGTTTCATTCGTCATGTATAAATAGATTTACACCAACTCTTCAAAATATGGAACAAATTGTGTTCTCGGCTGCTCTTGAGAAAAAATCTAGAGTCCACACAACCGGGACAAGACCGAGTACAAATGTAGTCGATTCCGAGACAAGACCATGACCTTGAAAATATGGTCTAGAGATCACGACCGATCTCACAACACTACTGGATAGTCCCAAAACAAATGTGATACAATGACATGCAAAAACAACCAAAGTTGTTGGTGTGTCATGGCAGATATGTGAGGAAACAAGAGTCCAGGCATGGGATAATATGTAAATAAACATGCTTTACACACACCCCCAGAACTACAGCTTCACCAGAGAGTAGTGATTTGTTGTTGGTAGTGTTAATGAAGTATTACACTGCACCTCCTCATCTTCTGTGTTATCCATTAATGTATATTTTAATCAAATTATTAACAGTGATTAATCAATTATGACTAATTATTGACACCCCTACTGTAGTTAACATATACAGTAGGTAATTTAGAGTTTCACTGGCAACCTAAAATTGAAATGCTATGAATGACTGATCCGTTATGGCATTCTAACATTGTTTTAATGAAGAGCTTAGGCACTTATTTTGTCACTGTGCCCACAAGTTCCAAAATGTTTCCCTGAATTCTTTGTTTTCTTCTTTCAGAAGCAATTTTTAGATGATTCATTGTAACACAATATTAATGGTCTAACTCATACCATGTTGGTTTTCTGTCACCAAGGAACGGAATGCACTGCCTCATTGCCTGATGCTGCATTGTTAATAAGTTTAATGATAGAGAGACAAATTAATAGTAACAGTTCTGTTTATGCAAGAGGACCCTGTGCCTCCTTCCAGAATTCATTAGCACATACCCATATTTCAACACATGAGAATGGTCAGAAAGGATCTTGTTAGCCTGAGGAATAGTAGATTGCTCAAAAATGTCTTGGGGGTGTAAGGAGTGTGCAGGTTCCCATAATTTGCCCTGCTGGCTTAAGCAAACTAAACATTTGAGTCTGTTGTTTAACATTTTTCAACTCCAGAGGATAGATACAAAACCGTTGTTCAAAATCACATCCCTTCATTTGGTGTTATCTTAGGATAACTTTACATTGATTTTCAGTGCCCACTGGCAGAGTGGGCCCAAACCGTGCCAACAAAATGCCCTCCACATCATTAGAGTCAAGAGTCTAGGTATATGCCACACATGCACTTGTCTGCTTGTCAAGAATATGGTAAAGGATGACTCATTTGATCATATCACTTTTCTCTGTAGACCAGTGGTTATGGTTTTTGCACCACTGAACTCTCAGATGTGCATTGATCTTTGTAATTAGGGCCAAATGCACTGCAACCCTTCTATCATATCCCTCTCCATGTAACTGTTGAGTAGTTGGACTGTTTTTACTGACACATTCTGATCATGTCCTACATTGACATTCTCAGTCACTTGAAGGAAGGAAGGAAGGAAGGAAGGAAGGAAGGAAGGAAGAGGTGCTTTCCTTCTTTTTCTTTACGTATGGCACTAACACGTGCATCAAATCCAATCATGTCATCTAATGTGCTCTGTCGACCACAATTTCTTATCGCCTTTACTGTTGTCTTTCTCATATATGTAAATGTAGATGTCACTTTAGACAGTGTTCCTATTGATATACTAACCAGCTGAGCAGCCTTTGTGACAAAAGCTCCTGCCATCTGTATCTCAACAATAAACCCTTGTTCAAAGTCACATACATCTTTTCCTCTTGCCATCTTGATCCAAAAGCAGAATCAACTGGGCCTATTCAGCATTTTCATAGGTGCCACAGAGCATTATTGGATGTTAATTGCTCTTTTATACCAAGTGGTGGCCCTGTGTGGAAGCATGGACATTTATTATGTTTCTCAACTTATTTATTCAGAGTTTTCCTTTCCTTTAATTTGTCACCCATCTATACAATGAAATGCAAATGATGCACTAAACACTGATTTACAAACCTGTTCGCTTTAGCTTTATCAATGCTAGTGTTGTAGTTGTGAGTAAATTGAAAATAGCAGTTATCATCAAGACTTACTGGAACATCCTTGGGGAGCCCCTAAATTACATACTAAATAAGAGAACATCCTGAATTATCACTTGTTGTGACCTTTTTTTGATAAAAAAAAAAATTATACTGCTTTATCAGGAAAGGATTCACCTTCGACTGAACCAATGTTGTAAATGTACCAAAGTGTGTGGATGATTAATGTTAAAATCAGAACAAAATTCAATTAAAAGTATGTGGCATAGACAACAGAGTGCATCAAAGCAGCTTTTGCTTTTGATTTCCAAACTGGAAAATTATGGCACTTGGCATCATGGCATAGATTGTTAAATTTATCAAAATCAGTTTTGGAAAAGAGTGAAACAAGTCATTCATCACATGCACAGATTGTGCATGTGACTTCTGCTAAAGTTGATCTGTTGGTTCTTTATATGGTTCAGAGTTTTAATTTGGGTTGTACTGATCTTTGATAATTGTTTTTCAAAGTAAAGTTGTAGTGAAATCTAAGATTGTGAGTTGTAGTCTGGTTGCTGCAGTTTCCTGTCATACACAATAGGGTTGTAACTTTCCATCAATGCTAATTGATACATTGATCAAATAGAAAAAATGTACATATGATTGAATGAATATATTTTTTGATACTCATATCCCAATCAGCCACATCTGTACGCATAATTTTCAAAGTCTTTAGGGGTCACCACAGCGCTGGATGCCCTTCCTGACAACCCTCCCCCGTTTATCCGGGATTGGGACCGGCACTAGGCAGGGTAGTAGTTAATGTCATCTTTCTTAGCATAAAGCCAGCACACAAAGACAGAATTATGAGCATGTGGATGAGTAGTTTAAAACAATCTTTAGAAGATCTTTATAGATAGGCTCATCCATTATACATCGATACTTTGCTTTGCAAACCACACCTCCCCCATGTCCAGCATCATTCATATTTTTTAACGAGAAGATCCTGGGCCAATGGCCATCATGCCAAAAGAGTTAGACAGGGTCAAAGAAGGGCAGCAAACCAGCAGCAGGGCGGTATCAGGTCCTTTCTGCGAGGAGGAACAAGGGGAGCACTGCGAGAGCCCTACAGAAAGGCTTCCAGCAGGCTGTTTGTGTGCATGTTTCCGACCAAACTGTCAGAAAGAGACTGCATGAGGGTCTGTACAGACAGATCGTCTAGTATGCCCCATACTCACAGCCCAGCACTGTACAGCTTGATTGACATTTGCCAGAGAACACTAAAAATGGCAGGTCTGCCCCATTCCTTTCACAAATGAGATGAAGTTTACACTGCAAACATGTTTACAACAAGTTTACACACAAGCAAATGATTCCTCAAATGATTCCCAAACCCTGGAAAAGGTTCCTGCATTGAAATAAGGCCGTAAGTTCCCTAGTGTTCTACCCTGCTGCATGTTGCTTACATACTGAATGAATTTCCAAGATGCTGCAAACACAATAAAAAGGCCTATGTTGCAGTGCTAAAAGGGAATGCATGTGTATGTGTATGTATGTACACTACCAGTCAAAAGTTTGGACACACATAGGATTTACCATGTTTTTCATGAAAAGATACATGTCTTTAGCTATGTTACCATCATTGCAAAAGGGCTTTTTAATTATCAGTTATCCTTTTAAATTAATAAAGTTAAAGTTTGCTGATATTAGGTCTCTGTATGTTTGTGTAAATATTCCTTTAAAAAACAGCTATTTATATTTAATATTAACAATGTCTACACTGTATTTCTGTGATAGCCTTTTTTTTTCTATTTCTACTGTATTATTAATATATTTTTTTTATGTGTGTCCAAACTTTTAACTGGTAGTGTAGGTGTGTAGTAGGGTTTCACACTAGCCCCAGTCAGCTGTGTGCAGTGCAGAAGAAAGTGAAAGCTTGGATCTTATGGTTGCCATGAGTTAATGAACAATGTTTGTGAATGCATCTAGAACTGGAGTTCTATTTAAGGTGCAATGGGTCCCTACCAGAGTAACTATTATATCTCACACATTGTTTTTCTCAAATTTCTTCTTTATAGAGCCTGTATGTCCTTTTTTTTTTAAATTACATGGGATATAGTGTAGATTATGTTGCTATCATTTAAAACCTGTGTCAGTGACAGCTCTTTCCTAGCGTCCTTGTGACTAGCAATTACACAGCTGTGCTCTTATCTTAGAGCTATGAACTGTTGAGCTCAGGAAAGAATGCATCATAGAAGCTCCATCCTTTTCACTTAGCTTTGCTGTAAGCTCTTTCAGCAGATGAACTATGTTACATGCAGCTAGCAGTATTGCTTTAGTACAGCAGGGTACCAAGCTGTGCTGCCCAAGGGAGCTGCATTTATCATTCTAAGTCCTGAAGGCTGGTTGGCCAGTGTTTTTACTTCAGGCTTAAGGTGTGTCTGTATTGGTGAATATGATGTGTATATAATAAAAGGTAACACATAGGCCACCATACTTCTTTACTGGTGTCAATAAAGAAATGTCACTGAAAATATGAGATGCTGAGGAATAGCTACTGTACCTATATGACAGTGTGAATGTTGATAAATATTGCACTGCTGATTATAGCTTTGACTCTTATGACATAAAGATTAGTTTAAGAAAAAAGGAAAAAAGAAATCCCAGCTTCCAAACATAAGTCCCTACCAAAGTGAAATTATGACCATTGCAAAAGTTCAGTTAACTTTTGTGCATCTCTGCCAGAGAGCTCACACAAAGTCCACTTCAGTCGCTTAATGGGAGATTGACCGGTGGTCACCATCCAACATATTCAGTTGTTGGTGTATGAATTTCCATCACAGAAAATGTATATGCAGAAATTTACCACAGTGGTCTGTAAAAGCATCAGACTGGGATGCAGAAGGTGGCAGGGTCAAATCCCAGCCCAGCCCCCTCACCAGGTGTGTCCTTGAGTGAGATACTCAGTACTAGCTCCCCGGCCGCCTCCCTGTGGCTGCCCACTGCTCCCCCCAGGTATGATGGAATAAATACAGAATCTAATTTCCTTGTTCGCTGTAAAATGTGACCAATGACAATAAAGGCTGATTATGATTACATCAAATTCATCAAGTATATTTTTAAAAGGCATTACACCATTAACTTTTTGACATTTGGCATATTACGTAATTGAGATGTCATCATTAATTAGACTTTAATGAAATATTCCTCCCTGAAATAAAAAAAGGCAGCCATGTAAACAAGTTATACTACCACAAATTACTGGTCAGTTTATCTGAAAGTTCAGACACCCTACTTGGCCTTGATAAATTGGCCAGAGGCATAGTCCAAATACCCAAACCTAATTTTGCATAGATTTGCCTCAGGCAACTTAAAATTCAGTTTAACATCTCTGTTTATTGGGACTCTAAATATGGATGGTTTTAATGGCCAGTCCAATTTCTTCAAGACATTTGTCTGAGTCTATTGAGGTCTTGATTTAATTAGATTTTGCACTTTACCAAAGTGCAAGACTTTTTATTTTGCTTTTCTTCATGGCAGGTCTGTGCCTGACATCAAAGAGTGTGTTTCCTCTTGGCCTCCCTTTTCAAAGTTTGTTGAAAATACTGCAGCTGAAATATATAACCCTGTTGAATTTGCTTTCTTTTGACATGACTAGCAAAACTCTCTTGTGTCATCTCAATTATCCATTATGTGATGCAACTGTACAGAGCCCAGGCTTTGTATAAGACATACATGTATGAAGAGACATTACCTTTGAGTATGTTTTCCTTACATGACAAATTTTCATTGCCTTGACTGTTAATAATTTACTGCTAAATGCAGTGTTTTGAGAAGATTATAGAACAGAGAAATTACTGGCCTTTCTATATTACGAGAGGTGTCTAAAGCCAATTTGTTGCCTGTCACATATTTTTTTGAAAGGATACCCATGGGAAACTCTTATCAGATGGATGCTTTCCAACAGCTTTGTGCAGACTAAAAGGCTTGGAAAAGTCAACCATTTACCTCAGCCCAGAGGTTTGGGATGGTTCTTTGTTTGTGAGAGCTCAAAGGCTTAGAAAGGCCAAATGCTTATCATAGACCAAAAGACCTTTAAGGCTTTAAGGCCACCTGCTCACAAAATAAAATCTGTTTTGTGACTCTGCTGCTGGTGATTAATGCTGCTGTGAGCTGACAAGAAAGAAGTCCATTCAATCTTTAACTTACTATGAGGGTATCATTTACATGCTCTTTATACATGGAAGCTATTTCAAGTTTTAAGCTTTTATTGGAGCGCAAAAATGTGATAAAAATCCAAAAGAGTCAATTATAAGTGTTCATTTAGGAGTCACTGTTCATTCAGTGTTTACTTTTATTCAACAAAAAACTAACTACTCTATAAACTAGTTGAGATATTCATTAAATTTACTTTTGATGTGTTAGGTTTTATATTTTAGATTATTTTCTTGAAATAGTGACGTTATCATATCTATTACTCAGCTATACTTCCACTTTTCTTGTGCGAATGATCTTTTCTTGTTTATGAATGATCTGACATGAGCTTATTACATCTCCATAAATAGCCATTGCATATCTGCATCCCCACCTTGATTTCAAGGTTGCTTGCTGGCATGTGTGGTATTTTTCCTTGATCAAAGAGATATCCAGACTGCCCTCCAACCTGGTTGTCATGGGAACAGGTGTCACATGACCCAAAGTGAGACAAACTTTGGATGAGAGAGGATTGGCTCTCTGGAGGGCGTCAGTCCCCCTCTCAGTTCATCTGACATGGTTACCTAGGAAACAAGGCTGTGAGACAGGAAGCTGAGAAGAGATGTAAGCTCTTGTTTGTTTGGATAACAGCAAAGACGCCGCCTGGACTCTAGGCATCTAGGGGATATGCAATTAGCTTGAAGATTTTATGCATATAGTGAAATACAGTCTGTCTGTCGACCTATTGATCTGTCTGTTAGTATATTGGTCTGTTCATCAGGAGAGAGAACAAAAACAAATGATAAGATCATGGCAGTGAACAGGAACTAGTTTGTGTTTCCCTTGAGATACAGTGCCACTAAATAATAATGAATTTACCATCAAAAAGCAAGGTTAATGGGTTAATAAGAGAGGATATTTGATGCTCCCAGCCGCCCTACATGACTAATGCTCACATTTGATTTGGATGGCTCTAAGAATGGGTCTGACAGTCTCTCAATAGTGACAGCCCATATACTGATGGGGGCAGTAATCAGTTTGCCTTGGGATGCTTTACAGGTCCTACTGGCTGTCAGTCATCTGAAACTCCAGTCACAGTTGTTATTTATTTCATGCTAGTGTGTTGTTAGTGCTTGTGGGTGAGATTATGAGTAATTACTAAGACTGGTTTTGCATGGTGGGAGTGCTCAAAATAATGTTTTTTAGCTGTGCATTTCAGATTACTCTTTTTAGATGAAGTGCCTTTCATGTGAGCCCTGCATGTCAGTTAGAAACCTTCATGATCTTGATACAATCACTGGACTTAGTGCAAAGACTCAAGTTGATTTGTGATGCATATTTTTACCAGCCAACTGTACACTGTGTTGTTTACTTTGTATGAGGATCAGGACAACAATAATCTGCAGATCACTTACTTTTCTCACATTATTCCTTTCCCCTGCTTTCATCAAAAAATGTGAAGCCTGCTCCACAGTGAACCATCAAAAGAAAGATCCAATATTACATCTTACCACTGTGCTGCTGTGTGCAAGCACAAGTTCAATAATCAGTGACCCAGTTATTTTAATTGCTTACCCACAAACACAAAGAAGAAAAAAGATAAATAGCGTAGTGTTGTTCCTGCACCAGCATCTTATACCATAAATAAGGAGGGTCTCCCCATTAACTAACATGTGATCAAGGCATTCTCTCGCACAAAATCATGAAAGAGAATGCATAAACAGCTTAATATCCAGATCTATGTTCTGTGTAAAAACAAAAGGATACGGTTCAAACACTTTCTGACCTAATAACAGAAAAAAGAGAGCTAGCCAAGATTTTCTATAAACTTAATTTGCCTCTACTTTGTGGAACAGCATTCATCATGGCAGTGTCATAATCATTAGATTCCATTGGAATTCACTTGCTGCACACCATTTTAATAAAGTGGCAGAGAATTATAGCTGGAGAGGCATATTTGTGAGTTCAGTTGTCAGTATAACAAAACTGTAGAACAACATGCTGTAGGAGCTACATGTACTTGTCTCACTTTTAACCAAGAAAATACCAGAAACAAGTTGGCACAGAAATTCCTGATACAGCAAAACCACAGAGCAGCAATGCCTCCCACCACCTAATCATGTGCTTGTGTTGCTTCCTGCACCACAGTCAGCAATCAGCTCACTCAATTTAGCCTTTGGACAGAGGCATTGCAGTATGGCTTTAGTAGCTATGCCCCACTTCTTCAATCAGTTACTAGGTAGTTCAAGATTTGACTTTGGGTCTCCATCATAGTGCTGCATAATGCTGGACTTTGAGATGATTGCCTTACAGTCTGAGGGTAATGCATAAGAAAATTGATTATTGTTTTTTCCCTTTAGAAAGGTCTGCAAAACAATGTAATGTGATTGTTTTAGTAACTGAGTGTTCTATCAAATACACTTTTGGTTAATTGAGTTATCTGATGAGAAATAACTTACAAACACACAAAATGGAAAATAAGTAAAGTCTCTTAAATTGAACATCTAATTGCTTTTCTTTGTAGAAAAGTAGCTGTTAAATTCTTAAATTCTTGAAAGTATTATGGTCAATATACTGTCAAAACTAAATGCATTTAGTGCATTTAATGCTAATTATAAAAAAAAACATAAATATTGCCTTTAAGTTGTGTACATTTACATTTAGAATTACAGGTTTCAACCTTACAGCTCAGGTATAACAGCAGCTATTACTGTCTTCTTAGAGGTTTTGTGGCAAAAACAAGTGGGCAGTTTACAACAAGAGTCAGAGTTGATCAGAGTCACGCTTGGGTCCAATTTTGCAAACCTAAACACGCAAAGCTCAGTACTTGGCCTGATCCATTGCTCGTTAATATAAAGCCCACGATCCGACCTGTTCGCTGACGTTAGTTAAAGACATGTTATATTAGTCACTCACTTTAAGGCTGCACTTGCAGAATTAGTTGTTTGAGGATACAGTTCCATTCAACACACTCGCTCGGCTAGCTGGGGTTTTTGGAATGCAAAGTGACATAGAAAAAAAAACTATTTTGTGCTAATAATATGTCTGCAACAGCAATATAATGATAAAATTCTGCTATTTTTGTGCTTTAATTGTGCTTTTTTCTGTTTAAATTCCAATCTTAATTTAATCGGCTACCTGCCACTTTTACAAAGTCAGCATTTAATGGAAATCATTCATTAGTGTACACTTTCTTTACTTTAAATGGTAGCATTAATTACCTTGTGCTGGGTCCATGCTGTCCAACATTTTCTGCTGAGATGCTAAAGCTTTGGGGTCGCACTGTTGTTGGCTAGTCCAGTTTTACATCAGACATAATGTACAGAGTTTTTCGTTTTTTCCAGCTTGATGTGATCCTAGATTTTGGACACTGTAGTTTTCTGTCTTTTCTTCAACCCTCACTTTTCTCTCTGTCGTTCTCTGCTTGTGGTTTTTAACTCTTTTAAGTGTAGTTGGCTGTGTAGATTCCGCCATGCAAAATGTAGTGTACTGTATATAAATATATGGACTAAATGACTCTTCAAGGAAAAGAATTTGCATCAAAGATTTCTAGTCACAGAGTTACTGGAGTTACTCAAGGAATCAGTTGAGCCCTAATGACGAGATTGTTGATGTGTAATTCTCTTTATATAAGAAATTCCTTCTTTCAGAAAGTTGGGTTTGAAAGTCTTAATAGGGAGCACAATCAACAGTATGCCAAATGTAAACATACAGTATTTTATCCATTTCATGTATGTTTGTAGTAGGATGTGTGTTGCTGGGTGCCACAGTGGTGCAGTGGTTAGCACTGTCGTCTCACAGCAAGAAGGACTCGACCCGAGTGCCTTTCTGTCTGGAGTTTGCATAGGTTGTCTCCAGTTAGACTGTCCAGAGACATGCAGGTAGGTTAACTGGTGACTCTATAGGTGTGAATGGTTTTCTTGTGAGAGAGTGGCAACCTGCCCAGGGTGTACCCCGCCTCTCGCCCAGTGACAGCTGGGATAGGGTCTAGCATTTCCACGACCCTTACGGGGGCAAGAATGATGGATGGATGGATTTGTGTTGTCTCTTCGGCAGTGAGTTTTTGGCAGCATACTGTTTAAAGATCACCACCACCGTGTACTGACCCACTCCTGGCACCAGACAGCAGACTTGCTCTGCTCACATACTGTAACTCTGGGCAAATCTGTGCTCCAAAAGAAGCTATTTCATTTTTGTCAGATTTGAGATCAGACTTTTTCACTATTACTTTTTTTTTACTTCTTTTAGTTGTTTTATTTTATATCCATCTTTTATGCTACTAAATATGAGTCTTGTTTGCTGTTCACTTTGAACAGCACTCCAACAGAACTCCAGTGAGTCCGGTGATACACTGTCTTTCACTTCCCTTTTCAATTTCTGTGTGACAGCCCTGTGTGTGCCCACATCCCTGCAGATTCATACCCTTTTATGGACATCAGTGGGGCATTTACATTCTAAATATGAACAATTGCAATGCGTTTTCAGCTATAAGGATGATGCGATTCACCAACATAAGAACAGAGGTTTAATCTAAATATATAAGCTCATCTTTGAAGTACAATGCACATATTGTTCAGTTGTCAGTCACATAGTGTCATGGCTTGTGTTTGCATGGCTGCTTCCAGAACAGGCTCACTACTCTTTATTGATGAAATAAAGACCTGTGGTGAAAATCCACCTATGGGTCAGCAAATGGAATTGGTAAGCTGACTAAATAAATTTAAACATACAGAAACATAATCTAAATTGATTACAGAAGAGATGAGTAACCTCTTTCTGCCAACCCTCATTTGCTATTGTTTTTTGGTCTGTCACTAAACACGCCAGTTCTGTTTTTCTGTGCATATGTTTCAATAAAGAAACAAAAAATGCAAAGATAACAAAAATCTGCCATTCCAAACTTTATCTGACATAAGTGACATTTGCAACCTTTATCATGCTCCCCCCAGGCCTTGTATGAATGAGCTGACATCTGGATTGTGGCCTGTGACATTTAGACAGCAGTTAGAGCAATTTCAGTAGCCATTAAAGCACTAGTTGTTACTCTACATCCTTCTTTATTATTTCAAGTGATTTCTAAGAATAATGTGTGTAGTACAGCAGTTGATCTGTGATCTGTTTGGATCACCCTCCATGGTTCAGCATGCATATGAACCACAGATTAATTGTCAAGCAACCATCAACCATTCAAATTTGACATGCAGTTTTACTGCCATTGTTTGAAGTAGACCTAATGATTCCCTACATTTTCAAACAAACGTGCAGTGAAAAGGTAGAAAGTACAGTGTGTCCCACACTTAGACTTGGGTGGCCCACACAAGTATTTAAATGACTGAAGTATATTTAGCCACCTATTTTTTAACTCATCTGAGAGAGCGATGCCATTCGTGATCAATTAACTAGATGGCTCTTTGCCCACGCCCTAACACGCCTGTAGGTTACCTGTTTGCTGCTTTAAATGTCAGCAGCAGCTCAGATCAGCTGCTATCGCTAACTAACGCTAATTCCACAATTTAAAATAATGACAGGACAAACGTGGTTGTTGGTGTGTATTTTCTGCAATTGGTGGAGATGTGGGCTTCAAACATAGAGGCTCTATATGTAGCTGTGACACCTCTGAACAATCAGAGAGGACAGGGTGTCTCTGCAATGTAGTTCTAGTCTGTTAGTGGGCTGTTAATTTTTAAAAACAGTAAACCAATTCAACCTCTCAACCCAAGATTGTTTTGTGTATATATATATATATATATATATATATGTGTGTGTGTGTGTGTGTGTGTGTGTGTGTGTGCAGATAGATAGATAGATAGATAGATAGATAGATATTATATACACATACATTCCTTCCTATGTTTTTGGGTGGGTGGGTGGGGGTTCATGATATGTGATATGATCCCAGTCGTGACTTTTGTGATTCCTTACACCACTGTGTACCATGTGTGGAAGTTAAAGCAACTCATGCAAAATAACTCAAAAAAGTATGTCAATAATTCATATTCGAAAGTCAGTAATCAGCATGCCAGATAACTCACTAAATGTAACTACTGAAATCTTGTATTATAAATCCCACTGCTTTTTAAAATGCAGATCATGTGATCATGATTGTTGATTATCAAAATTGGCCTTTTGGGACAATTTAGCAAACAGCTGCTTGTTGGTGTAAAGATTTGATGAGCAGTTGCACAGCCAGCTGTTGAGACTGTTTAGAGTAACAACTATTTACTTAAACTAATTCAGCAGAATGAATATAATCAAAGGTGATCTCAAAAGTGTTTATATTTTAATTGTGTAAGAAGAACAAAGGCAAAACCTCCACTAAGTTTGATTAAAATATTTTATAAAAAATTTACAATATAGAAAGTACACTAAACTGAAGCAAGAAAAAACAAAAATGATAAGGCCAGATAAAAAAATAAAATAAAAAAATAAATATATATGGTATATATACATTTTGCTTTTTCTGTTTTAGAAACACACCTGACCAATCAGTCTCCTTTTAAACCACACCTCATCTATTAATTAGTATTGAACTTAAGGGACTCCAATAAATAGGCTGGTGGCAGTGGGGGATCTAGAAAATTTTACATGGGAGGGGGTAAAAGAGTGGCAAGAGGTCTATGCAGGGTGGCAATGCTGGACCTCCTCAGTGAAGTACGTGAAAATCCCCTATATGTAAATGGAGTCAACAACATATCCACAAATACACTTTAAAACTATTTATTGTAAGAAGATTGTGTATGCTTATTTTAAGGAGGAATGCTATAGTACTGTTAAAAAGCATTTCACAGTGTCTAGAAAAACTGTATATTGCATCATTGCAAAGCACAAGGAGACAGATCATTTCAGAAACAAACCTTGGTGTGGTCAAAAGTGCAAGATTTCAATAACTTTGGAGAGGAAAAAGGTCAAAAATGTCAACATGAATCCCTGGATCTTGGCCAAAATTATTGTTATTGAATTGGCCTCTTCTGGACTTTATGTTACAATAAGTAGACTGTTTTAAGGGCTCTTCATCATGGTGGGCTTCAAGGTCATTGTCCAAGAAAAACTCCATTGCTCACACAGCAGCACATCAAAGCCAGACTGAAGTTTGCCTGTGGATGTTTGAAACATAGGGATGAGTTTTTAAAGTCTGCCCTTTAGTATGATGAGACCAAATTTGACCTGTTCGGGAACATGGATGTTGGTTTTGTTTGGCAAAGGAAGGGAGAGGCCTTCGACCCTTCCCAGAGTTAAGTCATAAATTATGGGATCATAAAAAGTTATTTTGTTGATATTTTAAATGATAATGTAAAGAAATCTGCAAACCTAAACATGCAAAGCTGCTAGCAAGACAATGACCTAAAGCATACAGTACAACATTTTTTGAAGGACAGAAAATTAAAGATCCTCTAGTGGTCCTCTCAGAGCTCAAATTTCAGTCCTATTCAGAATCTTTGGCACACACTTTGGATGAGCTGGAACAATTGGTCATGGAAGAATGGGCTCCCAAGAGATATGTTCCAGCCTAGTTAGGAACTACTGTAAGAGCTTGTTGTCAGTTGTGAGTCAGAAAGGTTACACTATTGACTATTAATTGTCAGAGGGCTAATAATTTTTGCCTTGTCATTTTTGTCTTTTTCTTATTTCAGCTTAGTGCATCAGTAGAATATCTTAATCAAACTTAGTGGAGATTTGTCTTTGTTTTTCAGAAGCAATTAAACTATAAATACTTTTGTTTATGGTCTTGGAAAAGGTCTATGGAAAAGGGTTTTGTTTGATTTCATAAAGGGGATTAATAATTTTGACCTTAACTGTAAAGTGGAATTTCTACACAACAAAATTGTGGCCAGTTAAAATGCTGAGTGGCTAGATGTATTGATGCAGTGGCTGTATTTCTGGGTGTGCTGACATGAATTTGATGGGGTACATAATCAGTTTCACCAGTGCATGACATAGTAATAATACCATCATCAAGTATATGGTAATTATAGCTGCAGGCTCTTCATTGATCTCCGGGCAAAAAGGGTGATCCCCTTTCACAGCTGCAAAATAATAGCTAAACCTTTAACCTGGACTTATATCAATAAACCTGCAGGGTCCCCCTTCATTGCGAATGAGCACCACCATTGAACACCTGTTAGGCACAGTGTTCATGAAATGTTATCATTGTCTTCTTCCTCAGAAACTTACAGCATTAGATTAGTGTTAGTGTTTGATTTGTGGTGATTGTTCTTAATATAAATTATGTTCAGAAAACTAAGAAGATCTGGGTATGGATGAATAATTCATGTTTGTTTTTGAACCAGCCTTGTGAAACTGGCATTCATTAAATAATGTATGACTGTGTGTCTTTGATAATAGGGTTTGCATTAGAAGTAATATGCTTTCCTTCATTCGACAGGGCAGATTCTTGCCTGGGCTAGTTATTTTGCAAAAATTGATTTCCCTAAAACCCTGTGTGCCAGAAGACATTAGTCAGCGCTGTCTGGGAGCCAATGCTATACATAAGAAAGGGCCCCACGTATTGCCATTTTAAGGTGAGGGATATTTTTAATCTCATATGCAGCTTGGTAAATCTGATTGCTGCCATAATGAAGAGAAATTGCTTAACAAAGAGATCAATAAGATTTAAAAGTATACAACCATCTGCAATGATGAGAAATCTACATTTTGAATTTGAAATAGGACCTCTGTCGAATAGGGTTTATAACATCCAAATGAGATTTCCTGGTACTAAGTGGAAAGAACATTTAACAATTAGTCTTTAAGATATCCCCTGTTCACTGAAGCTTGAAGGAAAAGTGTGATGCACATATAATTCACAAAAGCATGTATAATTTCATTTCAGCTTAAGGAATAGCTTTAATGAGTGTTCAAATAAAGCAGGGAATTAATATGATGTGCATGCATCCAAACTTGTAGTGTCAATGGAAAATTTAACTGTCCTGTGGTAGAGGGAAACATTGTGTGAACACAAAAGCATTGCTACTAATGAGCACTGGTGCAATGGAAATATATTTTGTAACAGTTGGAATTAATGAAATTCACCAAACCAGTTTGATATTATGTTTTCTTTCTCATAGGCATTTTTTTCATATTATGACATTCATCAAAAGTATTTTAAATACTTTAGAGTCAACAGATACCCAGGGAAATGGTTGGATTTCAATTTGACATTTGTAGGCTTCATGATATTTTTAGATGCTCTGACACAAAAAACAACATGACAAAGGACTGATCGTTGTTTTTGTCACACACAAAGTGAAATGGGAAAGAAGAGACTGACAGGAACAGATTCCTGTCAAAACTTGGCTTCATAATATGTCACGCTCAAAATCACAATTACAAATGCATTGACATAGAACTGGTTCATTTTCCCCATTTATTATTTCAAAGCTGAGATTAATCACATGGAGGGAAATAATGACTAAACCTAATCACAGACTTCTGCTTCTTGTTCAGCAATAATTACGGTCAGACTGGCTTCCCAGATATATGATTTATGACAGAACATGATGGATATTAATGGATTTTGTAATTGGTGCATATGTTTATGAAAATAACTATCTACATCTGATAGTATTAAAATTTGTCAGGTAAAGCAAGACTTGTCCCAAGAGTAGGTAACTAAGGACATCACTAAGACATCAGAAAACAAATCCAGTAAACATGCCTCCTCAATATAACGAAAAAAAATGTTGGCAAATCTATTTGGGTGGACTGTCAAAATAAATTCTATATGAGTGACAAATGATTTATGTCCTGTGTCCAAAATCATGTGCCTCTTGAGCTTCTCTTATTACCATGATTCCTCAGAGCCCAAGACATTATTCTGGGATTTCTTACAGGCAAATGAAGGCAGCATAACACTAGCAATTTCGACACACAGTATGCAGATGATGACAGAGACACAGCCAACTACTGGGATAAATACATGCTGTATGATAAATGCAGCTCCAAAGTGTAACAGTATTTTGCTGTTTCTCCCAGTTACTGTTGAAACAAAATTTGTCATTCTAGTGGGCATTCAACAGGTGGAGCAACCCCCCCTTAACCAGAATGATAGGGCACATAGTCTAGCTATTGACAGATAATCCAGTAAAAGGAAGAAAAACACACTGGAATAATGTGGGATTAATTTCAAACCACTTCTACTGTAAAGACCTTCCTGACCTGCTATCCACTGACAATAGTTGAAACTACATAGTTTTTTGTTAGATGTACAATACATTTGTATCACAGGCAGAGTAGAGAAGGTAAAGTATTAGATAGACTTAGATAGACGCTGAGAATGAAGGAGTTGAAGCAGATTAGAGGTGCATTGGCAGGATAGGTGCTTGAATGGTGTGAAAAATAGTGGATTTGCAACTCCAGTAAGTCTAACCAGTATTCTGAGGTGTCAACCAGCAAGGAAAGATTTAAAATGAGCAGGGTGGATACGTGTAAGATAAAGGCCAGGCTTTGTCAAATAGTACTTTGCCATGGTTTATGCGCTATATTCTTATGTATTTAATCTAATACTAAAAGAACACTTGTGCTACATCTACAAGTACTATTGAAATTAGTCCAAATGTCTTGTCAAAGTTGTCTACAGATGAAATACTTCAGTGCAGTCATTGTGGTGGATATCTTGGAGAAAACTCACAGGGCAATAGCAAGCCATTATGATTTGGCGTGGTATTGGAGCTGACATTGGCAAGGTATTTTCTAAGTAATGAGGTGGATACTTCAGATTTAATCATCACACACTATTGTAGCCTACAGGAATGTAATATGTATTTTTTTTTGCAGATTTTAGAAGCCTGTCCAGTTATGACACAATAAAGAGAATAATTATATGCAGCCGATCTATGCCTGTGTATATTGAGAAATTATCTGGAAGTTCCAGATAGCTTCACCTGGATGACTGAGAAACTTCAGATATACTGAGAAATGTTTATATGGTGATTCTTCTGAGTGAATGTAAACACAATTCTTTGTAAATAGTATTTAAATATACATTGTCTAGCATAGGCAAAAGAATGAAATGGCCATTGTGTCAGCTTTAAATCTTGTAATTTTATTCTAGATTAGGGAAACTTTCCAACTAATGGAATGGGACCTGATAGGTAAACTTAGGAAAACATTAGCCATCAAACCAGCAAATGAGTTGAACAACTGCTGTATGTGATTTCAGTGAAAAATGGACCCTGAGCACTGCTTGCAGCAGGACACTGACTTTCATAATAAGGCACAGTAAAATTGGTATAATTTAAAGTATGTAACTATTACTGTGGTGACTTTAAAGGTCAGCTACTGCCTGTGTGAGGTGTAGCCCACTGAACCCTGGCACTCCTAAAGAAAAATCCATATGGAACAAGTGAATGCCACAGTTCCCAGATATATTCTCTGTAATTCTGCTCTCGAAAATTTAGATAAATGAGTTTATAGACAATGCAAAATATGTAAACATACATATATTTTATTCCAATTTCTCGCTTCTACACTAATATTCCATCAGAATAAAGACTGAAGGTTTAACACTTAATGCAGTATTGTAGGACCAAAACATATCAGACAACAAAACACACTTTATTTTGCCTTTTAATAATGGTGATGGCAACATATCAGCTGATGCTTTGTGAGATAATAGAATAATATAAATTATAACAGAAATGCTCTCTAGCTTATGTAGCAAGTAAACACATCTCATATTTTTCATTCAGCTGATGGAGCTGGCTCTGTTTTCATCACATGACCTGTGTAAAATAGGAAGCTGAAGTATATGCAACTTGAATTTTATACACCAACACGAGAGTATTTACTGTATTTTGGTTATTTGTTTAACAATATATTGTCTTTCACTTATACAGTGAGATGCTTTGTGGTAAAGTAAACATGGACTGAACATGAATATGAAACGGCCATTCATGGGTTTATGTGAAAGTTAGGAGAGAGCTGTTAAATCTAGAGAACTAGTCTGTGAAAAAGCCAAGTTCCAGATTGTTGAACCACCACAAAGTCAGAAAGACATTACCAACAATGGTACAGCATTTAAAGACTTTTAGAAATAAGACTGTGACACAGAGCACACAAAACAAATATTAAAACTCAAAACATGAAACATTGTTTAACTATACTTCTCACTGGCTTAAATGACTTTTTTTAAAAACAAGGTCATAAAATTGTTTAAAGAACATTTCTTGACACAAGACAGAGTAAAGCCCAGCTGTAAGCTGCGACTAATTAAGATTAGAGAACCAGATGTTTGCTGTTGCTACATATTAAACATATCCCTTTGGCATTTAAAGCTTCTTGCCAACGAGAGCGATTTTGACTCCCGATGAAGTGAAATTCAGACATTGGTTCATGACACTTGGCTCATAAATATGGGTGGGAGTTTAGAAATATGAAGGAGCACATCATGTTGCTGATAGTACTGGTGGGCCAACGGCAACATTTTCTGTTGTGAAGTTGGTGACAACAAACACAAGAAATGATGAAATGCTGTATAACATCCTCCTTACTTAAACATACTGGGAATGTTGCCTGTTGACGTAGAAAGTCAGAATCTAATCTAAGGTAACTAACCACTCTGCTCTTCGTACGCTTGTTGACTCAGGAGTGAGCCAATATCTCAGGGCTGAATGCTGCATCTCAAAAAGTAGACTAAATACCCTATCAACATTACACACACATGAAATGGACTTATGTGCTAGATGTGTGTGGCTTTAACTAACACGTGAATCTTACAGGCACAACTCATAACCAAAGTGAAATAGATTATATCTTATCTTCAGCATTGCATCAGATCTTCCAGGCTGTCAACAGCATGCCCTTGTTTATCAGCTCTCATGCAATGATACAGACATGTTCTTTAAAGTCTCCTTTACCAACAGTGTCACCCTGGCAGTGTGACATAGGAGTCCCCTGTGACTAGTTGCTGCCATGGAATAGAACAGTGAGGACCCTCATTGATAACCTCCTCTCCTTTTCCTTCATTGATGGATATTTTTTGTCCTATATTTCTAATATTTGGATTAGCTTTACTCCATCACCATATCACCTTGCTAGATGAAGCGACGCACAACCAACCTTTGGCTTCTCTATGGGATCCAGATTGATTTGTGCTCTCATCTATATCAGGGCCTCTTCATCCACCCAGAGTACTCTGACTAAGGTGAGTTTTAAGTGGTCTCTGTTATTTTAACCTTTTCCTATTTTGTGTCCTTGCTCAAGCAAGATACCGGCCCACAAATTTCCACTAACAGCTGTGGAGTGCATGCACTTACCTCTCACCACCATAAACAGGAAACATGTATCACCATGGATACCTTTTTTTATTTTATGTACATTCATCCCTGTAAATGCATTATGTCCTCGAAACAATCACTGTGCTGTAAAATAGAGAATCATTAATGCTTGCAAAAAAAAGAAACTTGCATACATATTTAGCCGTTTTATTTTTAATTTACTGCACATAATGTGAATATGCTGCTTCACATTCACAATAAACATGAACTCACCCTTAACAAGGATGAGTACATAGGGTGGAAATGACATTAAGCCTCTGCGCCTCTGTGCAGAAGTTAGTGTCCTGTGTGATAGTCTTGTTTTCCAGTGTTGTTTCCTCTTAACCTACCAGGAGTTCGGAAAATCTCCTATCCCTGTTTTCAGACAACCCCCTGAGGCACTGGAACTGATGTACTGTGAGGGGGCAGAAAGAATGTATCTTTCAGTATCTTTCAGCTGCCCTCTCTGCTTCAGTTTAAGTTTTTTTTTTCCAATCTTACACAGGCATGGACAAAAACAAAAGAAGAAAAATCCACAATTTTCTCTGAAATAACTGCAAACTCACTGCTTACTGCTGTTTGCTGTAATATAAGAAAAAAAAACTGTTTTTGTTTTTTTTGACTCAGCAAAATGTTTCATTAATTTTAACAATACAACAAATGGAAGTGGCCTGGACAAAAATGATGGTACCTTTAACCTAAAACTTTGTTGCGCAACTTTTAGAGGTAGTCACTGCAAACAAGCAATTTCTGTAGGTCTCAGTGAGGCTTCTGCACCTGACATCAGGTAGTTTGACCAGTTCCTTTTGAGCAAACGTCTGTAACTGCCTCAGGTTTGAAGAGTGCATTTTCCACAACGCATATTTAGCTCTTCCCTGCTCTCTCTCAAAATATAAACAAGTCATCTTATGTTTCATGGACAATCACATCAGGACTCACAGGAAGCCTTCAGAATAGTCTAATTTGCTTTGAAACACTGGGGGGGGGGGGGGTGTCCAGCGAAGCCACTGAAAGCGGGTGATACTCTGCCACCTGTGGACTCGCGTGAACTCACCTTTTCTGTCAACCTGTGACATTTAGCCCTTGAATGCCTAGGTCTCATGGGAACTGGTGTTTTTTAAAGGCTGCGGTAAAACTAAACATTGTATAAACAGCAATATTAGATAATTTTTCAAAAACCTAGTGCGTTCTAATGGGAGAATTAGGAGGTCTGGAGTCCATTTTGCCACTAAAAGTTAGCACTAGCGAGTGCCAGCTAGTACTGTCTGCACAGCATTTGGCTGGGAGCCAAAATCCATTGCGCGCTGCCTGCACGTGACAACACTCAAAGCAGAAGCAGAGAAACGCTGAAGCACATGGAGACAGGACACATCTAGGAAATCTTTGGCTGCTAATACGTAACAATGTAAGTAAAAGGATTTTGGGTGTTATATGTAGTAATATATTTCATTTTATGGCTGTCATTTCATACTTTATGTTTCACTTCTTTTTGACCATTACTATTTAGTTAGCTAATAATGTCTTAGCTTTAAACATTAGTTCAATACTGTGATGACGTATATCATGCTCCCTTTGCACCTATGTGCTAGTATAATCTTTTTTTTTTTTCAAAGCTGTTTCAGTGGAATTGCATTGATAGGGAA